>CM067301.1:32663693-32923693 GCA_034231615.1 Meghimatium bilineatum
CAAAGCTAAAGAGTTCAATAACAGTTAAAGAGTTCAATAACAAAGCTAAAGAGTTCAATAACAAAGCTAAAGAGTTCAATAACAAAGTTAAAGAGTTTAATAACAGTTAAAGAGTTCAATAACAAAGTTAAAGAGTTCAATAACAGTTAAAGAGTTCAATAACAGTTAAAGAGTTCAATAACAGTTAAAGAGTTCAATAACAGTTAAAGAGTTCAATAACAGTTAAAGAGTTCAATAACAAAGTTAAAGAGTTCAATAACAGTTAAAGAGTTTAATAACAGTTAAAGAGTTCAATAACAAAGTTAAAGAGTTCAATAACAGTTAAAGAGTTCAATAACAGTTAAAGAGTTCAATAACAAAGTTAAAGAGTTCAATAACAAAGTTAAAGAGTTCAATAACAAAGTTAAAGAGTTCAATAACAGTTAAAGAGTTCAATAACAAAGTTAAAGAGTTCAATAACAGTTAAAGAGTTCAATAACAAAGTTAAAGAGTTCAATAACAGTTAAAGAGTTCAATAACAAAGTTAAAGAGTTCAATAACAGTTAAAGAGTTCAATAACAGTTAAAGAGTTCAATAACAAAGTTAAAGAGTTCAATAACAAAGTTAAAGAGTTCAATAACAGTTAAAGAGTTCAATAACAAAGTTAAAGAGTTCAATAACAGTTAAAGAGTTCAATAACAGTTAAAGAGTTCAATAACAAAGTTAAAGAGTTCAATAACAGTTAAAGAGTTTAATAACAGTTAAAGAGTTCAATAACAGTTAAAGAGTTCAATAACAGTTAAAGAGTTGAATAACAAAGTTAAAGAGTTCAATAACAGTTAAAGAGTTTAATAACAGTTAAAGAGTTCAATAACAAAGTTAAAGAGTTCAATAACAGTTAAAGAGTTTAATAACAGTTAAAGAGTTCAATAACAAAGTTAAAGAGTTCAATAACAGTTAAAGAGTTCAATAACAGTTAAAGAGTTCAATAACAGTTAAAGAGTTCAATAACAGTTAAAGAGTTTAATAACAGTTAAAGAGTTTAATAACAGTTAAAGAGTTCAATAACAGTTAAAGAGTTCAATAACAGTTAAAGAGTTCAATAACAGTTAAAGAGTTCAATAACAGTTAAAGAGTTCAATAACAGTTAAAGAGTTTAATAACAGTTAAAGAGTTCAATAACAGTTAAAGAGTTCAATAACAGTTAAAGAGTTCAATAACAGTTAAAGAGTTTAATAACAGTTAAAGAGTTTAATAACAGTTAAAGAGTTCAATAACAAAGTTAAAGAGTTCAATAACAGTTAAAGAGTTTAATAACAGTTAAAGAGTTCAATAACAAAGTTAAAGAGTTCAATAACAGTTAAAGAGTTCAATAACAGTTAAAGAGTTCAATAACAGTTAAAGAGTTCAATAACAAAGTTAAAGAGTTCAATAACAAAGTTAAAGAGTTCAATAACAGTTAAAGAGTTCAATAACAAAGTTAAAGAGTTCAATAACAAAGTTAAAGAGTTCAATAACAAAGTTAAAGAGTTCAATAACAAAGTTAAAGAGTTCAATAACAGTTAAAGAGTTCAATAACAAAGTTAAAGAGTTCAATAACAAAGTTAAAGAGTTCAATAACAAAGTTAAAGAGTTCAATAACAAAGTTAAAGAGTTCAATAACAGTTAAAGAGTTCAATAACAAAGTTAAAGAGTTCAATAACAGTTAAAGAGTTCAATAACAGTTAAAGAGTTCAATAACAGTTAAAGAGTTCAATAACAGTTAAAGAGTTTAATAACAAAGTTAAAGAGTTCAATAACAAAGTTAAAGAGTTCAATAACAGTTAAAGAGTTCAATAACAGTTAAAGAGTTCAATAACAAAGTTAAAGAGTTCAATAACAAAGTTAAAGAGTTCAATAACAAAGTTAAAGAGTTCAATAACAGTTAAAGAGTTCAATAACAGTTAAAGAGTTCAATAACAAAGTTAAAGAGTTCAATAACAAAGTTAAAGAGTTCAATAACAAAGTTAAAGAGTTCAATAACAAAGTTAAAGAGTTCAATAACAGTTAAAGAGTTCAATAACAGTTAAAGAGTTCAATAACAAAGTTAAAGAGTTCAATAACAAAGTTAAAGAGTTCAATAACAGTTAAAGAGTTCAATAACAAAGCTAAAGAGTTCAATAACAGTTAAAGAGTTCAATAACAAAGTTAAAGAGTTCAATAACAGTTAAAGAGTTCAATAACAAAGTTAAAGAGTTCAATAACAGTTAAAGAGTTCAATAACAGTTAAAGAGTTTAATAACAGTTAAAGAGTTCAATAACAGTTAAAGAGTTCAATAACAAAGTTAAAGAGTTCAATAACAGTTAAAGAGTTCAATAACAGTTAAAGAGTTCAATAACAGTTAAAGAGTTCAATAACAAAGTTAAAGAGTTCAATAACAGTTAAAGAGTTCAATAACAGTTAAAGAGTTCAATAACAAAGTTAAAGAGTTCAATAACAGTTAAAGAGTTCAATAACAGTTAAAGAGTTCAATAACAAAGTTAAAGAGTTCAATAACAAAGTTAAAGAGTTCAATAACAGTTAAAGAGTTCAATAACAAAGTTAAAGAGTTCAATAACAAAGTTAAAGAGTTCAATAACAGTTAAAGAGTTCAATAACAGTTAAAGAGTTTAATAACAGTTAAAGAGTTTAATAACAGTTAAAGAGTTCAATAACAGTTAAAGAGTTCAATAACAGTTAAAGAGTTTAATAACAGTTAAAGAGTTCAATAACAGTTAAAGAGTTCAATAACAAAGTTAAAGAGTTCAATAACAGTTAAAGAGTTCAATAACAGTTAAAGAGTTCAATAACAAAGTTAAAGAGTTCAATAACAGTTAAAGAGTTCAATAACAGTTAAAGAGTTCAATAACAAAGTTAAAGAGTTCAATAACAAAGTTAAAGAGTTCAATAACAGTTAAAGAGTTCAATAACAAAGTTAAAGAGTTCAATAACAAAGTTAAAGAGTTCAATAACAGTTAAAGAGTTCAATAACAGTTAAAGAGTTCAATAACAAAGTTAAAGAGTTCAATAACAGTTAAAGAGTTCAATAACAGTTAAAGAGTTCAATAACAGTTAAAGAGTTCAATAACACAGTTAAAGAGTTCAATAACAGTTAAAGAGTTCAATAACAGTTAAAGAGTTCAATAACAAAGTTAAAGAGTTCAATAACAAAGTTAAAGAGTTCAATAACAGTTAAAGAGTTCAATAACAAAGTTAAAGAGTTCAATAACAAAGTTAAAGAGTTCAATAACAAAGTTAAAGAGTTCAATAACAGTTAAAGAGTTCAATAACAGTTAAAGAGTTCAATAACAAAGTTAAAGAGTTCAATAACAAAGTTAAAGAGTTCAATAACAAAGTTAAAGAGTTCAATAACAAAGTTAAAGAGTTCAATAACAAAGCTAAAGAGTTCAATAACAGTTAAAGAGTTCAATAACAAAGCTAAAGAGTTCAATAACAAAGCTAAAGAGTTCAATAACAAAGTTAAAGAGTTTAATAACAGTTAAAGAGTTCAATAACAAAGTTAAAGAGTTCAATAACAGTTAAAGAGTTCAATAACAGTTAAAGAGTTCAATAACAGTTAAAGAGTTCAATAACAGTTAAAGAGTTCAATAACAGTTAAAGAGTTCAATAACAAAGTTAAAGAGTTCAATAACAGTTAAAGAGTTTAATAACAGTTAAAGAGTTCAATAACAAAGTTAAAGAGTTCAATAACAGTTAAAGAGTTCAATAACAGTTAAAGAGTTCAATAACAAAGTTAAAGAGTTCAATAACAAAGTTAAAGAGTTCAATAACAAAGTTAAAGAGTTCAATAACAGTTAAAGAGTTCAATAACAAAGTTAAAGAGTTCAATAACAGTTAAAGAGTTCAATAACAAAGTTAAAGAGTTCAATAACAGTTAAAGAGTTCAATAACAAAGTTAAAGAGTTCAATAACAGTTAAAGAGTTCAATAACAGTTAAAGAGTTCAATAACAAAGTTAAAGAGTTCAATAACAAAGTTAAAGAGTTCAATAACAGTTAAAGAGTTCAATAACAAAGTTAAAGAGTTCAATAACAGTTAAAGAGTTCAATAACAGTTAAAGAGTTCAATAACAAAGTTAAAGAGTTCAATAACAGTTAAAGAGTTTAATAACAGTTAAAGAGTTCAATAACAGTTAAAGAGTTCAATAACAGTTAAAGAGTTGAATAACAAAGTTAAAGAGTTCAATAACAGTTAAAGAGTTTAATAACAGTTAAAGAGTTCAATAACAAAGTTAAAGAGTTCAATAACAGTTAAAGAGTTTAATAACAGTTAAAGAGTTCAATAACAAAGTTAAAGAGTTCAATAACAGTTAAAGAGTTCAATAACAGTTAAAGAGTTCAATAACAGTTAAAGAGTTCAATAACAGTTAAAGAGTTTAATAACAGTTAAAGAGTTTAATAACAGTTAAAGAGTTCAATAACAGTTAAAGAGTTCAATAACAGTTAAAGAGTTCAATAACAGTTAAAGAGTTCAATAACAGTTAAAGAGTTCAATAACAGTTAAAGAGTTTAATAACAGTTAAAGAGTTCAATAACAGTTAAAGAGTTCAATAACAGTTAAAGAGTTCAATAACAGTTAAAGAGTTTAATAACAGTTAAAGAGTTTAATAACAGTTAAAGAGTTCAATAACAAAGTTAAAGAGTTCAATAACAGTTAAAGAGTTTAATAACAGTTAAAGAGTTCAATAACAAAGTTAAAGAGTTCAATAACAGTTAAAGAGTTCAATAACAGTTAAAGAGTTCAATAACAGTTAAAGAGTTCAATAACAAAGTTAAAGAGTTCAATAACAAAGTTAAAGAGTTCAATAACAGTTAAAGAGTTCAATAACAAAGTTAAAGAGTTCAATAACAAAGTTAAAGAGTTCAATAACAAAGTTAAAGAGTTCAATAACAAAGTTAAAGAGTTCAATAACAGTTAAAGAGTTCAATAACAAAGTTAAAGAGTTCAATAACAAAGTTAAAGAGTTCAATAACAAAGTTAAAGAGTTCAATAACAAAGTTAAAGAGTTCAATAACAGTTAAAGAGTTCAATAACAAAGTTAAAGAGTTCAATAACAGTTAAAGAGTTCAATAACAGTTAAAGAGTTCAATAACAGTTAAAGAGTTCAATAACAGTTAAAGAGTTTAATAACAAAGTTAAAGAGTTCAATAACAAAGTTAAAGAGTTCAATAACAGTTAAAGAGTTCAATAACAGTTAAAGAGTTCAATAACAAAGTTAAAGAGTTCAATAACAAAGTTAAAGAGTTCAATAACAAAGTTAAAGAGTTCAATAACAGTTAAAGAGTTCAATAACAGTTAAAGAGTTCAATAACAAAGTTAAAGAGTTCAATAACAAAGTTAAAGAGTTCAATAACAAAGTTAAAGAGTTCAATAACAAAGTTAAAGAGTTCAATAACAGTTAAAGAGTTCAATAACAGTTAAAGAGTTCAATAACAAAGTTAAAGAGTTCAATAACAAAGTTAAAGAGTTCAATAACAGTTAAAGAGTTCAATAACAAAGTTAAAGAGTTCAATAACAGTTAAAGAGTTCAATAACAGTTAAAGAGTTCAATAACAGTTAAAGAGTTCAATAACAAAGTTAAAGAGTTCAATAACAGTTAAAGAGTTCAATAACAAAGTTAAAGAGTTCAATAACAAAGTTAAAGAGTTCAATAACAAAGTTAAAGAGTTTAATAACAGTTAAAGAGTTCAATAACAAAGTTAAAGAGTTCAATAACAAAGTTAAAGAGTTCAATAACAAAGTTAAAGAGTTCAATAACAGTTAAAGAGTTCAATAACAGTTAAAGAGTTCAATAACAAAGTTAAAGAGTTCAATAACAAAGTTAAAGAGTTCAATAACAGTTAAAGAGTTCAATAACAAAGTTAAAGAGTTCAATAACAGTTAAAGAGTTCAATAACAAAGTTAAAGAGTTCAATAACAAAGTTAAAGAGTTCAATAACAGTTAAAGAGTTCAATAACAGTTAAAGAGTTCAATAACAAAGTTAAAGAGTTTAATAACAAAGTTAAAGAGTTCAATAACAGTTAAAGAGTTCAATAACAAAGTTAAAGAGTTCAATAACAGTTAAAGAGTTCAATAACAAAGTTAAAGAGTTCAATAACAGTTAAAGAGTTCAATAACAAAGTTAAAGAGTTCAATAACAGTTAAAGAGTTCAATAACAAAGTTAAAGAGTTCAATAACAGTTAAAGAGTTCAATAACAGTTAAAGAGTTCAATAACAAAGTTAAAGAGTTCAATAACAAAGTTAAAGAGTTCAATAACAGTTAAAGAGTTCAATAACAAAGTTAAAGAGTTCAATAACAGTTAAAGAGTTCAATAACAGTTAAAGAGTTCAATAACAAAGTTAAAGAGTTCAATAACAGTTAAAGAGTTTAATAACAGTTAAAGAGTTCAATAACAGTTAAAGAGTTCAATAACAGTTAAAGAGTTGAATAACAAAGTTAAAGAGTTCAATAACAAAGTTAAAGAGTTCAATAACAGTTAAAGAGTTCAATAACAGTTAAAGAGTTCAATAACAAAGTTAAAGAGTTTAATAACAAAGTTAAAGAGTTCAATAACAGTTAAAGAGTTCAATAACAAAGTTAAAGAGTTCAATAACAGTTAAAGAGTTCAATAACAAAGTTAAAGAGTTCAATAACAGTTAAAGAGTTCAATAACAAAGTTAAAGAGTTCAATAACAGTTAAAGAGTTCAATAACAAAGTTAAAGAGTTCAATAACAGTTAAAGAGTTCAATAACAGTTAAAGAGTTCAATAACAAAGTTAAAGAGTTCAATAACAAAGTTAAAGAGTTCAATAACAGTTAAAGAGTTCAATAACAAAGTTAAAGAGTTTAATAACAGTTAAAGAGTTCAATAACAAAGTTAAAGAGTTCAATAACAGTTAAAGAGTTCAATAACAGTTAAAGAGTTCAATAACAGTTAAAGAGTTCAATAACAGTTAAAGAGTTTAATAACAGTTAAAGAGTTTAATAACAGTTAAAGAGTTCAATAACAGTTAAAGAGTTCAATAACAGTTAAAGAGTTCAATAACAGTTAAAGAGTTCAATAACAGTTAAAGAGTTCAATAACAGTTAAAGAGTTTAATAACAGTTAAAGAGTTCAATAACAGTTAAAGAGTTCAATAACAGTTAAAGAGTTCAATAACAGTTAAAGAGTTTAATAACAGTTAAAGAGTTTAATAACAGTTAAAGAGTTCAATAACAAAGTTAAAGAGTTCAATAACAGTTAAAGAGTTTAATAACAGTTAAAGAGTTCAATAACAAAGTTAAAGAGTTCAATAACAGTTAAAGAGTTCAATAACAGTTAAAGAGTTCAATAACAGTTAAAGAGTTCAATAACAAAGTTAAAGAGTTCAATAACAAAGTTAAAGAGTTCAATAACAGTTAAAGAGTTCAATAACAAAGTTAAAGAGTTCAATAACAAAGTTAAAGAGTTCAATAACAAAGTTAAAGAGTTCAATAACAAAGTTAAAGAGTTCAATAACAGTTAAAGAGTTCAATAACAAAGTTAAAGAGTTCAATAACAAAGTTAAAGAGTTCAATAACAAAGTTAAAGAGTTCAATAACAAAGTTAAAGAGTTCAATAACAGTTAAAGAGTTCAATAACAAAGTTAAAGAGTTCAATAACAGTTAAAGAGTTCAATAACAGTTAAAGAGTTCAATAACAGTTAAAGAGTTCAATAACAGTTAAAGAGTTTAATAACAAAGTTAAAGAGTTCAATAACAAAGTTAAAGAGTTCAATAACAGTTAAAGAGTTCAATAACAGTTAAAGAGTTCAATAACAAAGTTAAAGAGTTCAATAACAAAGTTAAAGAGTTCAATAACAAAGTTAAAGAGTTCAATAACAGTTAAAGAGTTCAATAACAGTTAAAGAGTTCAATAACAAAGTTAAAGAGTTCAATAACAAAGTTAAAGAGTTCAATAACAAAGTTAAAGAGTTCAATAACAAAGTTAAAGAGTTCAATAACAGTTAAAGAGTTCAATAACAGTTAAAGAGTTCAATAACAAAGTTAAAGAGTTCAATAACAAAGTTAAAGAGTTCAATAACAGTTAAAGAGTTCAATAACAAAGTTAAAGAGTTCAATAACAGTTAAAGAGTTCAATAACAGTTAAAGAGTTCAATAACAGTTAAAGAGTTCAATAACAAAGTTAAAGAGTTCAATAACAGTTAAAGAGTTCAATAACAAAGTTAAAGAGTTCAATAACAAAGTTAAAGAGTTCAATAACAAAGTTAAAGAGTTTAATAACAGTTAAAGAGTTCAATAACAAAGTTAAAGAGTTCAATAACAAAGTTAAAGAGTTCAATAACAAAGTTAAAGAGTTCAATAACAGTTAAAGAGTTCAATAACAGTTAAAGAGTTCAATAACAAAGTTAAAGAGTTCAATAACAAAGTTAAAGAGTTCAATAACAGTTAAAGAGTTCAATAACAAAGTTAAAGAGTTCAATAACAGTTAAAGAGTTCAATAACAAAGTTAAAGAGTTCAATAACAAAGTTAAAGAGTTCAATAACAGTTAAAGAGTTCAATAACAGTTAAAGAGTTCAATAACAAAGTTAAAGAGTTTAATAACAAAGTTAAAGAGTTCAATAACAGTTAAAGAGTTCAATAACAAAGTTAAAGAGTTCAATAACAGTTAAAGAGTTCAATAACAAAGTTAAAGAGTTCAATAACAGTTAAAGAGTTCAATAACAAAGTTAAAGAGTTCAATAACAGTTAAAGAGTTCAATAACAAAGTTAAAGAGTTCAATAACAGTTAAAGAGTTCAATAACAGTTAAAGAGTTCAATAACAAAGTTAAAGAGTTCAATAACAAAGTTAAAGAGTTCAATAACAGTTAAAGAGTTCAATAACAAAGTTAAAGAGTTCAATAACAGTTAAAGAGTTCAATAACAGTTAAAGAGTTCAATAACAAAGTTAAAGAGTTCAATAACAGTTAAAGAGTTTAATAACAGTTAAAGAGTTCAATAACAGTTAAAGAGTTCAATAACAGTTAAAGAGTTGAATAACAAAGTTAAAGAGTTCAATAACAAAGTTAAAGAGTTCAATAACAGTTAAAGAGTTCAATAACAGTTAAAGAGTTCAATAACAAAGTTAAAGAGTTTAATAACAAAGTTAAAGAGTTCAATAACAGTTAAAGAGTTCAATAACAAAGTTAAAGAGTTCAATAACAGTTAAAGAGTTCAATAACAAAGTTAAAGAGTTCAATAACAGTTAAAGAGTTCAATAACAAAGTTAAAGAGTTCAATAACAGTTAAAGAGTTCAATAACAAAGTTAAAGAGTTCAATAACAGTTAAAGAGTTCAATAACAGTTAAAGAGTTCAATAACAAAGTTAAAGAGTTCAATAACAAAGTTAAAGAGTTCAATAACAGTTAAAGAGTTCAATAACAAAGTTAAAGAGTTCAATAACAGTTAAAGAGTTCAATAACAGTTAAAGAGTTCAATAACAAAGTTAAAGAGTTCAATAACAGTTAAAGAGTTTAATAACAGTTAAAGAGTTCAATAACAGTTAAAGAGTTCAATAACAGTTAAAGAGTTGAATAACAAAGTTAAAGAGTTCAATAACAGTTAAAGAGTTTAATAACAGTTAAAGAGTTCAATAACAAAGTTAAAGAGTTCAATAACAGTTAAAGAGTTTAATAACAGTTAAAGAGTTCAATAACAAAGTTAAAGAGTTCAATAACAGTTAAAGAGTTCAATAACAGTTAAAGAGTTCAATAACAGTTAAAGAGTTCAATAACAGTTAAAGAGTTTAATAACAGTTAAAGAGTTTAATAACAGTTAAAGAGTTCAATAACAGTTAAAGAGTTCAATAACAGTTAAAGAGTTCAATAACAGTTAAAGAGTTCAATAACAGTTAAAGAGTTCAATAACAGTTAAAGAGTTTAATAACAGTTAAAGAGTTCAATAACAGTTAAAGAGTTCAATAACAGTTAAAGAGTTCAATAACAGTTAAAGAGTTTAATAACAGTTAAAGAGTTTAATAACAGTTAAAGAGTTCAATAACAAAGTTAAAGAGTTCAATAACAGTTAAAGAGTTTAATAACAGTTAAAGAGTTCAATAACAAAGTTAAAGAGTTCAATAACAGTTAAAGAGTTCAATAACAGTTAAAGAGTTCAATAACAGTTAAAGAGTTCAATAACAAAGTTAAAGAGTTCAATAACAAAGTTAAAGAGTTCAATAACAGTTAAAGAGTTCAATAACAAAGTTAAAGAGTTCAATAACAAAGTTAAAGAGTTCAATAACAAAGTTAAAGAGTTCAATAACAAAGTTAAAGAGTTCAATAACAGTTAAAGAGTTCAATAACAAAGTTAAAGAGTTCAATAACAAAGTTAAAGAGTTCAATAACAAAGTTAAAGAGTTCAATAACAAAGTTAAAGAGTTCAATAACAGTTAAAGAGTTCAATAACAAAGTTAAAGAGTTCAATAACAGTTAAAGAGTTCAATAACAGTTAAAGAGTTCAATAACAGTTAAAGAGTTCAATAACAGTTAAAGAGTTTAATAACAAAGTTAAAGAGTTCAATAACAAAGTTAAAGAGTTCAATAACAGTTAAAGAGTTCAATAACAGTTAAAGAGTTCAATAACAAAGTTAAAGAGTTCAATAACAAAGTTAAAGAGTTCAATAACAAAGTTAAAGAGTTCAATAACAGTTAAAGAGTTCAATAACAGTTAAAGAGTTCAATAACAAAGTTAAAGAGTTCAATAACAAAGTTAAAGAGTTCAATAACAAAGTTAAAGAGTTCAATAACAAAGTTAAAGAGTTCAATAACAGTTAAAGAGTTCAATAACAGTTAAAGAGTTCAATAACAAAGTTAAAGAGTTCAATAACAAAGTTAAAGAGTTCAATAACAGTTAAAGAGTTCAATAACAAAGTTAAAGAGTTCAATAACAGTTAAAGAGTTCAATAACAGTTAAAGAGTTCAATAACAGTTAAAGAGTTCAATAACAAAGTTAAAGAGTTCAATAACAAAGTTAAAGAGTTCAATAACAAAGTTAAAGAGTTCAATAACAAAGTTAAAGAGTTCAATAACAAAGTTAAAGAGTTTAATAACAGTTAAAGAGTTCAATAACAAAGTTAAAGAGTTCAATAACAAAGTTAAAGAGTTCAATAACAAAGTTAAAGAGTTCAATAACAGTTAAAGAGTTCAATAACAGTTAAAGAGTTCAATAACAAAGTTAAAGAGTTCAATAACAAAGTTAAAGAGTTCAATAACAGTTAAAGAGTTCAATAACAAAGTTAAAGAGTTCAATAACAGTTAAAGAGTTCAATAACAAAGTTAAAGAGTTCAATAACAAAGTTAAAGAGTTCAATAACAGTTAAAGAGTTCAATAACAGTTAAAGAGTTCAATAACAAAGTTAAAGAGTTTAATAACAAAGTTAAAGAGTTCAATAACAGTTAAAGAGTTCAATAACAAAGTTAAAGAGTTCAATAACAAAGTTAAAGAGTTCAATAACAAAGTTAAAGAGTTTAATAACAGTTAAAGAGTTCAATAACAAAGTTAAAGAGTTCAATAACAAAGTTAAAGAGTTCAATAACAAAGTTAAAGAGTTCAATAACAGTTAAAGAGTTCAATAACAGTTAAAGAGTTCAATAACAAAGTTAAAGAGTTCAATAACAAAGTTAAAGAGTTCAATAACAGTTAAAGAGTTCAATAACAAAGTTAAAGAGTTCAATAACAGTTAAAGAGTTCAATAACAAAGTTAAAGAGTTCAATAACAAAGTTAAAGAGTTCAATAACAGTTAAAGAGTTCAATAACAGTTAAAGAGTTCAATAACAAAGTTAAAGAGTTTAATAACAGTTAAAGAGTTCAATAACAGTTAAAGAGTTCAATAACAGTTAAAGAGTTCAATAACAGTTAAAGAGTTCAATAACAGTTAAAGAGTTCAATAACAAAGTTAAAGAGTTCAATAACAAAGTTAAAGAGTTCAATAACAAAGTTAAAGAGTTCAATAACAAAGTTAAAGAGTTCAATAACAAAGTTAAAGAGTTCAATAACAAAGTTAAAGAGTTCAATAACAAAGTTAAAGAGTTCAATAACAAAGTTAAAGAGTTCAATAACAAAGTTAAAGAGTTCAATAACAAAGTTAAAGAGTTCAATAACAGTTAAAGAGTTCAATAACAGTTAAAGAGTTCAATAACAAAGTTAAAGAGTTCAATAACAGTTAAAGAGTTCAATAACAGTTAAAGAGTTCAATAACAGTTAAAGAGTTCAATAACAGTTAAAGAGTTCAATAACAGTTAAAGAGTTCAATAACAGTTAAAGAGTTCAATAACAAAGTTAAAGAGTTCAATAACAAAGTTAAAGAGTTCAATAACAAAGTTAAAGAGTTCAATAACAGTTAAAGAGTTCAATAACAGTTAAAGAGTTCAATAACAAAGTTAAAGAGTTCAATAACAGTTAAAGAGTTCAATAACAAAGTTAAAGAGTTCAATAACAAAGCTAAAGAGTTCAATAACAGTTAAAGAGTTCAATAACAAAGTTAAAGAGTTCAATAACAGTTAAAGAGTTCAATAACAAAGTTAAAGAGTTCAATAACAGTTAAAGAGTTCAATAACAGTTAAAGAGTTCAATAACAGTTAAAGAGTTCAATAACAGTTAAAGAGTTTAATAACAGTTAAAGAGTTCAATAACAGTTAAAGAGTTCAATAACAAAGTTAAAGAGTTCAATAACAGTTAAAGAGTTCAATAACAGTTAAAGAGTTCAATAACAGTTAAAGAGTTCAATAACAAAGTTAAAGAGTTCAATAACAGTTAAAGAGTTCAATAACAGTTAAAGAGTTCAATAACAGTTAAAGAGTTCAATAACAAAGTTAAAGAGTTCAATAACAGTTAAAGAGTTCAATAACAAAGTTAAAGAGTTCAATAACAAAGTTAAAGAGTTCAATAACAAAGTTAAAGAGTTCAATAACAAAGCTAAAGAGTTCAATAACAGTTAAAGAGTTCAATAACAAAGTTAAAGAGTTCAATAACAGTTAAAGAGTTCAATAACAAAGTTAAAGAGTTCAATAACAGTTAAAGAGTTCAATAACAGTTAAAGAGTTCAATAACAGTTAAAGAGTTCAATAACAGTTAAAGAGTTTAATAACAGTTAAAGAGTTCAATAACAGTTAAAGAGTTCAATAACAAAGTTAAAGAGTTCAATAACAAAGTTAAAGAGTTCAATAACAGTTAAAGAGTTCAATAACAAAGTTAAAGAGTTTAATAACAGTTAAAGAGTTCAATAACAGTTAAAGAGTTCAATAACAAAGTTAAAGAGTTCAATAACAGTTAAAGAGTTCAATAACAAAGTTAAAGAGTTCAATAACAGTTAAAGAGTTCAATAACAAAGTTAAAGAGTTCAATAACAAAGTTAAAGAGTTCAATAACAGTTAAAGAGTTCAATAACAGTTAAAGAGTTCAATAACAGTTAAAGAGTTCAATAACAGTTAAAGAGTTCAATAACAGTTAAAGAGTTCAATAACAAAGTTAAAGAGTTCAATAACAGTTAAAGAGTTCAATAACAGTTAAAGAGTTCAATAACAAAGTTAAAGAGTTCAATAACAGTTAAAGAGTTCAATAACAAAGTTAAAGAGTTCAATAACAAAGCTAAAGAGTTCAATAACAAAGTTAAAGAGTTCAATAACAAAGTTAAAGAGTTCAATAACAGTTAAAGAGTTCAATAACAAAGCTAAAGAGTTCAATAACAAAGCTAAAGAGTACAGGGATCATCTTCTGTTTGTAAGATTCACTGAAAGATTAACATTAAATTTGTAAGAAAATGGGCATACGTATTCACCCAGACAGATGGCAGACAAACTTAATAAGGTTAGTCACTGTTACACAGACTACAACCCGGGTACCTCCAGTCTGGCTCTGCTGTCTGGTTCTGGGGTTTGTTTATTCTGTGGTCTGGCGCGGAAGCATGTCTACTAGGTCAAGGACAGGTGACTTAAAAACGAGGATCACAGAACTGTGCCACAATAGATGATATAACTTGCTATTATCGATCCGTACATAAATTTGGTAGAACAGACAATGTGTAGGGGAAAAACGAAACAATATTCTGAAACAAACGTGATATTTCAAAAGCCATAAATGATAGAAGAAAATGCAAAGAAATGAAAAGGCTATAAAAAGTTGTAAAAGTGAAGAGCATAAAAAGAAGGGACGAGAGACAGTAAACAATGTTATTCTTCAATACAATCAGATATGCGTCATTATGAGAAAATCAATAAACTAGCAGTTACATGAGAAAATCAATGAACTAGCAGTTACATGAGAAAATCAATGAACTAGCAGTTACATGAGAAAATCAATGAACTAGCAGTAACATGAGGAATTCAATAAACTAGCAGTTACATGAGAAAATCAATAAACTAGCAGTTACATGAGAAAAACAATGAACGAGCAGTTACATGAGAAAATCAATGAACGAGCAGTTACATGAGAAAATCAATGAACGAGCAGTTACATTAAGAAATCAATGAACGAGCAGTTACATGAGAAAATCAATGAACGAGCAGTTACATGAGAAAATCAATGAACGAGCAGTTACATGAGAAAATCAATGAACGAGCAGTTACATGAGGAATTCAAGTCATCGGACGTAACCAAGCCTGAACTGTGGCACATAAGAAATTTACTGACAGTTATGTCTGTTTCTGGGACAGCGAGGTCTTGGACCGTTAAGGTTCCACGTTGAAACTCCACACCAGGCAAATGGCAACCTACTAGACAAATTAAATTACTTATAAAATCATTACAACCAACACATTCTGGGATGAATATGGGTATGGAATTCTAAAATAAAACCCGACTTTATAAATGTGTGTACACGGGTTTCCGTAGTGTAGTGTTATGTTTAGTGGCGTGAATAAACATCTTGACCATTTATTCTTCTTCTTTTATTTGCATTGAACGTGCTTATATCTGAAGTTTTGTCTCCTCTATAAACTTGACTTTTGTAACTCGTACAGCTAGAGGACAGTAGAGTTTTTCTTTCTCTGGGTCAGTGTATTTGTTTCAGCATTTCCTATTCCGTGCATTCCTGAAGAATATGCTCTGCTGTATGAGGTTCCTGTCCACATGACCGTGTTGCAAATTGACTTACTAATTGTTTAAATCATGTTTCTTTTGTGACCATTGGTAATACAAGACATGCGAGGTACATTTGAATCATCCTTCAATAGTGACGGAATTGACTATTCTCGTGATTGTGATTGAGTGTGTGCACAAAGTATATACAAAGAGACCAATGAAAAACTATGGGTAATGCAAATTATGGATAAAGTTACTTTTACGAGGATAATTCGCATTCAGCCGACATGTCTTATATTACCGAAGGTCACGATACACATAAATAGGTGTGGGTACTCTAAACATGTATACGTCATTGTTTTCTGTGTCAGTTCTGTTGTAAACAATTCGATCGCTAGCGGTTTCCTAATCACGTTGTTATAATGATTAGTTTAGTTTGGTTGGTTGGTTGCTTAGTTAGTCGGAAGATCATCATCAATGCACATCGAACCATCGGCTCATAAGAGTTCTGATCTTCTACACAAGATATTCTCCAGCGTGTAGCGACTGACCACACCTAATTTGTGTTGGTTTACCAGTCTCCTCAATAACGCTCTTGTTTAGCAACGCCCCACGTGACATAGTGCTCATGTCGTATGCTCAGCGTTGCAGATTCACACATATTTTTTACATCGGTCGCTAGTCCTATCTTCCTAAGTGTTACACATTCACAAATATTTGTTACATCGGTCGCTAGTCCTATCTTTCCAAGTGTTACACATTCACAAATATTTGTTACATCGGTCGCTAGTCCTATCTTTCCAAGTGTTACACATTCACAAACATTTGTTACATCTGTCGCTGGTCCTATCTTTCCAAGTGTTACACATTCACAAATATTTGTTACATCGGTCGCTAGTCCTATCTTCCTAAGTGTTACACATTCACAAACATTTGTTACATCGGTCGCTAGTCCTATCTTCCTAAGTGTTACACATTCACAAACATTTGTTACATCGGTCGCTAGTCCTATCTTTCCAAGTGTTACACATTCACAAATATTTGTTACATCGGTCGCTAGTCCTATCTTCCAAAGAACATTCTGAACATCAGCGATGTCCACTTGCCTGTCTAGTCCCCGTGATTGCCATACCAGCAAGCCTGTCAGCTCGCTTATTTCCTCTAACACCCGCATGTCCAGAAACAAACATGAAGTTGATTTCTATCAAATTAGACAGCTTCACCGACCCCAACCACTTTCTAAATGCTCAGAAATCACCGACCCCATTCTAAATGCTCAGAAATCACCGACCCCAACCACTTTCCAAATGTCCAGAAATCACCGACCCCAACCACTGCCTAAATGCCGAGACATTCTCACAATAATTTATTACCATAAATAGTTTTTCGTATTGCATCAACTTATTAAATACATTTAAAAAAATATTCTTTAAACTGACAGAGAAACTGAAACTGTGAATATTGAGTTTTCCAATTAGGGATCTGTAGTGAGGTTTGGAGTGGCTTGCCTGAGAAACAACACATGCACTTGATCTGTAGTGAGGTTTGGAGTGGCTTGCCTGAGAAACAACACATGCACTTGATCTGTAGTGAGGTTTGGAGTGGCTTGCCTGAGAAACAACACATGCACTTGATCTGTAGTGAGGTTTGGAGTGGCTTGCCTGAGAAACAACACATGCACTTGATCTGTATTGAGGTTTGGAGTGGCTTGCCTGAGAAACAACACATGCACTTGATCTGTATTGAGGTTTGGAGTGGCTTGCCTGAGAAACAACACATGCACTTGCTGTCGGCACGGGACTTCTTCATGGCGAATGTATTGTAATTTACACTCCGACAGAATAAAGAATCAAGTCCTTACGGGAGTTTCGAACCCTGGATCTCACTGACAGTGTTAATGCTCAAATATGAAGTATTCGAGTATTAGTTTTGGTTGTGTACTCAATTTATAAATGCCTCTCCGTATATGAATAAACTTTACTTATTTGTATATTAGAAAACTTTCTTCAAAACTGCCGTTTCTGGAATAATTTGCATTGTACAACTTGTGTGCTGACAAACTACAGGTAAAACAAACATCTCCCAACCATACACATATGATGTCATCTACGTTTTAACACTAACTTATTCTATATGTATAGTAGTACAATTTCTTCAATAAAAACCCTGCTATTTCTTCACTGCTGCTACTGCTACTACTACTCTTGATGTATCCATGCCTATCATATTCTTGTTAAAAATGTACATACTGATGTCCTTAGTCATATTGTCTTTGTCCTGTCCAATAATAGCATAGACCTTTCTTTCTCACTCGTTTCCCATATTTCCACCACGGAAAAGGGTACAGAAACACGACGAACACATCTAAACATCGAACTAGCGACAGGCCTGTCATTTACCAGGAAGCTTACGTGGAAGGTGTTCCAGTGATATGTGGCAATTTGTGTCCACTCTTGACAGCTAGCATGGTCCCCGATTTGGGAAAATGTCTACCAACTGTCGGACAGACTGTCACAGGGACAGACCACATGAGAACTTGAGAAGATTGTTTTTACCGTTAGGGGTAAACAGATATTGGTATTACTTTTACCAATAAACAAATAACACTGTGCTAACAAATAGACCAAATATAAACATACGTTTCAACTTAAAAGTTTAAATCAGGACGAAATGTTGTGTAAAATAATATGTGTACTTTAATTAAAATGAAATATGTAAAGGTGTTTTGTCTTTCGTCCTGATGAAGATTTTATAGTCGAAACGTTCTTTCTTTCTCGTTGTTAGTATGTTACTTAATTGTTGGTAACAGTAATATATATTCGTTTTTGTCCACATTTTACCCCCTGGTTTCTGGTCACTATTCGTATCTTTCTTCTACTGTGATATAATGGCTGCTGGTACAATGGTTGCGGGTACAATAGTTGTGGGTACAATGGTTCGGGTACAATGGTTGCGGATTAGTGTTTTGGCCTCACTCATAATTATCGTCAGTACAAGACGTATCAGCAGGATGAAAACAAGAATTTTCACATAATGTTTGGATTATTTCCGTGAATATCGTTGGTCTGCGACACAGAATGTATACATAGTGACAAACGAACAGCATGTCAATAATCAAAATAATCACGTTTGAAGGTGTGTTTTTATTCTACTGGTAGATCATTAATTGAGCCTCCTAACCCGTTTATGCACGGTTTTAAAACCACGTGACAATGATTTAAATAACAAATGGAAAGATGTGGAACGGTTTTGCCGAGTCTACTGTAGAATAACTCTGATATACTTCACATGAAAGACTATGAGAATGAATCAGATATACTTCACATGAAAGACTATGAGACACAATGTTGTATTTATTCATCACCATGAACAGCAGTCCTTTGGATGTCGTTGTGAGAAACTATAGTTGGTCCTAGCCAGTGATGCCACAGCTGTAGTTTTTTCTACTAGATCTAGGGGTTTTTTCCGGTATACTGGGGTACCGGCGATATTTTGGCCTATCTGCCTTAATCTTTGGGTTTTTTTCTTTTGTTAAGGAAATCTGAACAATACTATTAGTACTAGTAAGACAGGTACACTCTTCCCAAACTTAATGGTTTTTTTAAATGGCTGGTTGGTTGCTGATCCAGCGGTTCTTGGATTCATGCCTTTTGACTCAATACCAACCATTTTGTAAATCAAAACGAAATTTTCAGTACCGGGGACAGGTAAAATCTCCTCACACTTAATGATTTTTGAAAGAAACGACACCAAAAGTATACATGGAAAAGATGGAATTGTACACGAAGATGAGAGAATAACCTATATTTTTCTGTTTTAAAAGATAAAAGGCAGCCCGCTTCCATTGCTGGGGATTCTTCATCTTCCGTTCACTTGAAACATGTCTATATCTGTAATTATGTCTCCTTAATAAAACTCACTGTCGTTTGTAGTTCATACAGTGTCCCATAGAGCTTTGGTTCCATTGTTGTTTCCTCTGTCCAATATGTCTGCCTCAGCGTTTCATACTTAGAACAATCTTGAAGTATATTCTTGGAACTCTGTGCTGCTTACCCACATGTGCACATGGCTGTGTTGTCAATCTTGAACTTTGTATACATGTGACTGCGGAGTCGGTTGTGTCCTGTTCTGAGGCGTAGAATTACAACTTGTTCTGATCTATTCACAATGTGATAGTCATCTTGTGTTGGTGTTTGTGGCTTTCTTATTTGACTTGATCGTTGTTGTTTTTTTCTGATAGCAGGTAATTAGTACACCTGGTTTGTCTTCGGCAGCACCTTCCTTAGCCAGTTTTAGATGAATTATATAGTCTGGGGTTATTTGTAGTTTTTCGACGGGGCGATCTGGGGTTATTTACAAAACGTCACTGGTAACAGTGATATGGACTGTTATGTCTGCTCTGATTGTGACACAGTGCACTCGAGTTTCGATGGTACGTATTTTGAATATAAATAGGTCAAAACATTGTTTGATACTTGAACCCAACGGTTGAGAGATTAATATAACAAGGTCACGGTCGCCAGGGATGGTCGCAGATAACAAGTTAGAAACGAAATTCTAAATCTTGGGAAAGAAGGCCGGAGCCAGACAGTAGTCAGTATTATAACCTAGTGGCCAATGGGAAAACAACCTTCTAAAAAATATTTGTCTGATTGTTACAGTGTTTTTCATTGGTACTATAATTATATTTTGTATCGACAGCTAATGAAAATTATAGGCAAAGTAAAATTGGAAGGCTGCACATTAACCAAGTTCTTATATTTCTGACAGTCTGTGACCATTTTATGAGCGGGTATCTCATATTAGTTGAGAAAAAAATCCAAACGAATGAAACAAAAGGCATTAGAGGATTGACTTATTTGTACTCGGGTTACATGATGTGTATTCCGTTCATCTCAATGAAGATGCACGTCGTATGCCGAGAATAGAACGTTACTCCGCAGCTTCAAGCGAGAATCCTCAGTGATCTCTGAAAATCTATGAGTGGGAAGGAAGAGTGGCAAAGTGGAATATCGGTTTCAAGAAAGTTAGTGTTTAAAAATGAGGAAACAGTAATGGAAAATCTATAAATGAGAAGTGTAGAAGTCATTTATAGAGAGTCTATAGATTCGATATATAGAGCCTATAAGGTAGTCAGTCCGTTGTGGGAAGTCTATAAAGACAGTGAGTCATTTATAGAGAGTCTATAGATTCGATATATAGAGCATATAAGGTAGTCAGTCCGTTGTGGGAAGTCTATAAAGACTGAGTGATACAGATACAGTACCACATTTCACTCGGATACGCATTAATTTTTACTTGTGGTTTTTTTATGTTTGTATGTTATGTCCGTATCTTGAAAAAGGCCTATTGGTCCGAAACGTCGACTTTGTCCTGTGTATTGTCATCTGTTGATTATATTCTGTGTTTTGTTTTGTTATATGTACCATATTTACATCCGTTAGTGATAGTGTGTAGTGTTTTAGTCATCATTCAGTAGGACTTCATTACCTGTTTTACACGTGAGTATTATTTTAGATATTCTATGTATATTCTATAATTCTATATAATACAATTCTGAATGTTATAATAATATAATACTATTCTATTATATAATACTATTCTGAACGAGAGGAAAGCAAACAAACCCATATATGTTCCTCCATTAGACAAAGGCGACGGGGCTTACATCGGTCATGCTCTCAGAATGAACAGTCTACGAATTCCCCATCAGTCACTGTATTGGGTGCCACCGGGAGCAAGAAGAAGAGGGAGACTTTGAGAAACTCTACGAAGAACCATTAATAGAGAACGCACGTCAATGAACCTAAACAGCACCCAAGAACTGAAAGACCTGGCAACACAAACACTGAAATGGAAATATATGGTTTCTGCCCTATGCACCGCGTATGGCCCTGGAGTAACATAACATAACATAGATGAGGAGTCAATTATAGGTAGTCTATATATAATGAGTCAATTATGGGATATATATATATATAAGAAGTATGTAGATAAAGAGTCAGTTAAGATATATATGTAGGTGAGGACATAAATCTAAACAGAAGGAGTCAGTTCTGATAAGTCTATAGACAACGAGTCAGTTATATGTCTATAGACAGTCTGTTATAAATATATAGACAAAGGGGCCGTTGTAAAGGTCTACAGATAAGTAGTCAAGTTATAAGGCTATATACAAAGAGTAAGTAATCGGACATCAAGTTTATGTACTATTTATAGATACAGCTGATTTCATTCATGTTCTCAATGTCCACAATTCACACTTACAAATGAGTATTGTTTCTACTCTACAGCGCATAGTACAGTCACTCTGTCATGGACATACTTGATGTGTACACTGTTTATATATTTCAATCTGCGTTGACGAACTTCACCCTCACATGCATACAATTTAATCATCCGTTACCACTTTCACTGACATTTATTCAGCCGTTCCATGATAGCTTCCCTTTATTTTTATTTCTCTTTAAATGGTTGTTACAAATACCACTATTAAATGCATGTTCGGTATAACGGATGTGACATAACGGATGTGACATAACGGATGTGGCCATGCAGAATTAGCATCCTCCTCTCTGGAAAATTAGTGGAATCACTTTCATCTCCTCCCACACCCCCCTCCCCAATCCAACCCCTCTACATTTCTACAGGGCGAAACGTGACCCTTCTGATTTATAAGACCAATTGGCTGCTGCAAAATAAAGTTTTCTTAAATAATTCATTTGACAATCCAATTGATTTTCGTGGCTGTCACGCAATGTAAAATGACAATAAATTACCAATAAAATCATGGAAAGTCAAATAAGATATTCAGAATGTTTGATTTCCCATTAGCTGGTATAGGGCGGATGTCATAGTTCTCCATGCCTGTCGGTCAGTTGCTAGGGATTGCAGGTCTTGTGCATTTATGCCTGTTGATTTTAATTCATTCATAAATTTTCTTCTGAGCGTTGTTTTTGGTCTTCCCTGTTTTCTTTTTTCCCGTCTGGTGTCCACATGAAGACTTGTCGTGGGATTCAGTCTATATAGTAGATGGCCATGAGAAATTATAAATTTTGACATATATACCAATGGTTTTCATGTTTATATTCGCCGTGGCTCATTTTTAAGCTTCAGATATCTGTGTATCTACCCTCTCCAATCCAAGCTCGTAGATTAGTTGGAGGACAACTACCCCCACCGTCACAAAATCAGAACATGACTCGGTACTAGCCAGCCGCAGGGTAACCAACACCAGCATTTTCGTACTCTAGGCTACATCCAGCTGGGATTATATACGAATCAGCTACTTACAAAAGAGATATAGTGATTATATAATCTACTTACAAAAGAGATATAGTGATTATATAATCTACTTACAAAAGAGATATAGTGATTATATACGAATCATCCAAATAGAAGTATTGGGCGATATGCCTTAACCACATCAACTTTCGTTGTTTAACTCTTGTTATAAGTAGGACTTGAATCCCGCGTACATGTTACTGTTACTTCTAACAAAACATACATTCGGTGTGGCACATAGTGGTGATGTTATCAAAACAGTAATTGTGCTTACTAAGTGAATATTGGAACAGAGGAAGTGGAGCGGTTTTTTGGAATTCTGTCATTTTACGAAATATTTTTTTTCGTAATTCGGACTTCTCTAAAATAACAGGTGAGGGCGGAAGTAGTTTTTTCTTTCTCGGAAAGGTAAGGTAAATGAATCAGCTAAGTTATGAATCAGCTTCCTAGCATGCGGTTTAACCCATATATGCCGAACTGCCGAGCAAGTGGTTGACCAGATACCGACAGAATGAAAGTGATACCACCCTTTTTTCGATCTTTCCAGAGAAGTCGTACCCATTCTGTGCGTGTTAGCTGGATTGACTACGGAGAGAATTGTGTGTGTGTGTATATGTTAGCTGGAATGACTACAGAGAGTATTGTGTGTGTGTGTGTATATGTTAGATGGATTGACTACAGAGAGTAGTGTGTGTGTATATATATATATGTTAGCTGGATTGACTACAGAGAGTAGTTTTTTTTAACACCACAAGTAACTGGCTGGTATGTTTGATCATGACCGCCTACATATCTTATAAGACCCTTGAACAGAATTATTTAGAACCCCATTCGTCAGTTTTTTTAATTATTGTCGTGTTTTTGGTTGGCTACCATTTATATATTGGAGTCGCCTTGGCTATTTTTGGCATGTGACTTCAAGAACATAAATAGTGGTCAACGAACAGCCCAACAATAGTCAAAAACGTAACGAATAAGGTCCCTAATTAATTCTGCATGGATGTCTTCTTTTATTGAGGATCTAGGTTTGGGCAAGGGTCACGTGGTCGAAGGGTGAGTGACTTAATTAACTAAACTGCCTCAGATACCATGAGATCGTGTGTGTGGAAAGTGTTCTTGTGGTAAGTGTGTGTATTTGTATACATTTTCGTGTGGTATGAATGTGTGTAGTAGGAATGTATGATAGGAGTTTCTGTGTTAAGGTACATGCGTGTGTCAAAAGTGTGTGTGTATATATATATATATGTATATAAGTTGTATCAAGACCTTCTTCAGAATCAGAGAATATGGGTCCGTCGTCCGCGGTCATTCATTTTGGTTGTGGAGACCGATCATTGATCAATGTGCGTATACTTTATGTCGCAACCAATCAAAAGCACGGAGGAAACTGGTGATGGGAGACTAGCCAAGTGATATTGTTTGAGATCAGCACGCAGGGCATCTACTCCAGAGAATGTCTTGGTTGTACACTGCCTGCCAACCTATCGCGATAGTTCAGCGAAAAAGAAAAATAATAAGTACGAGATTCTATGAGATGTTCAGTTCAGAGAAAAAAAGTATAAGAGGTTCTATGAGGATAGATTTGAGTTAACAAGAGAAAAACGTACAAGAGATTCTAGGAGAGTAGGTTTAAGTTAACAAGAGAAAAACAAGAGTGTTTGATTGTTAACGGTAGCGGAGGTGCTGACGAAGATAAAAGGCGGTTATGCTCGCAATGAAAGGAAATTCTACCAGAGGAGAAGCCGAGCTAGACGTATATCCGGTAAGGAGGCAGACGATGTTCACTCATACAGACTAACGTTCTCCTGTCTGGAAGAGGCTGCCAGAAAGGTTAAGCACGTGCGTTTGAAACTAGTTTACCTTTGAACTGAGTTAAGGCAGTCTCAGGTATACAGATTTTACTGGCTGGTGTATATTGTCTCTTGGTCTGCCACCTGCTACTGCTACGTTCTGGATGCGTGTGGTGTGTCTTTGGAGAGAGAATAGTTCCAGATGGAGGAGAAAGAGAGAACTCACTTTGACCCAGTTGTGGGTAAAATACGGGCCGTCAAGCCGATTCACAACTAATATAAGTATCGATTGAAAATTACTGCGTTCACTCGAACATGTACTTAGGAAACATCAAATCACAAGCTATCGCGTCCAATCTGTAAAATACGAGACGACTTCTTTGGTGTTCGTTGCCAAACTCCTAAAATTAACAGGATGTATTCCAGAAAATGGAATGAGTTCAGTAAATTTTACAGCTTTGCTGGTATGTCTGCGCATGACACATCCGACTTAAGCATGGCTTTTGAGTCAGTTGGACCAAAAAAAGTGATCCGACAGCCAACACTACCCCATAACATCCTTATTCGCCTCTTACGACATGTCTGAAAGGTAAATAGTGTCACCACTCTTTGCTCCCTGTCGGACCCCGAAGAAACACGGGCGATAAGATTATAAACAGTTCTACTAAATCATCACGTTAAACTGTTCATCTTACTAGCTGAAAACAGTGTTGTCCGACGCCGACCTTTGAAAATTAAACAATTACAAAGCATACATGTTTATCCCATCGCACATAAAATGTAGTGAACCTGGCCCTCCGACATACAAAGACTGCCCGGTGTTGCTTTGAATTTTAGTAAAATTATACTACTTTTATGGGACTATATTACATCGTTATCAACTACTATTACATTCTTTGCTAATCAACTATTACATTCTTTGCTAATCAACTATTACATTCTTTGCTAATAAACTATTACATTCTTTGCTAATCAACTATTACATTCTTTGCTAATCAACTATTACATTCTTTGGTAAACAGCTACTATTACATTCCCTGCGAATTGAACACTATTACATTTCCTGTGAATGAACTTCTATTACATCCTCATAAACCTATTATTACATTTCCCGTGTAGTAGATGACATACACTCCCCTCTATCTGTCTTTATTTCATGGTGTAATTGTGTTTGCCAGTTGCCCCGGGTGTGTCTTTTTTACTGCCCACGTCCCTTGCCTACGCACTTGTATATAACTATACATTTAGTTATAATTGTATCATTGTTCAACAAAATATATACAAGTTGTTATTGTGCATTAGTAGAAAAGCGTATTTGACGAAAACAAAATCCGTAACCCCAGACCTTTTGCTCGAAACGTGGATTCTGTGTATTTATTAAGTTTAAATCTTCAATGTAATTCTATTTTTTTAGTGTATATTTTCCATGCGGTGCACAATATTTAGTGCATTCTCCCGCCCATAAATTTGTTGACATGTTATGCTTGAGGTTTCATGTGCTTATCAAGAGAACCAATCCTCCAACTCTTATATCTACTTTCTCCTTCCATTCTCTCCTACACATCTATCTCCCTTTGCCTTCCTTTCCCTCCTACACATCTATCTCCCTTTGCCTTCCTTTCCCTCCTACACATCTATCTCCCTTTCCCTTCTTTTCCCTCCTACATATATATCTCCTTTCACCGTTCATTCTCTATTTCATATTTCATTCCGTGTCTCTTCTTTTATATCTACTTCTCTTCACTACCATTCTGCCCTCCCCCTTTTATATCTACTTCTCTTCACTGCCATTCTGCCCCCTTTATATCCACCCCTTTCCCTCGAAATTCCCCTAACTAAGAATTTCCTCCATTTTTCCCTATTTTATTTTTGGCCTGTTTTTGTTTCTTTCTCTCCCTTTTTTCACTCCCTCCTTTCCTGAACTTGCTTTTCCCTCCGTATATATTTTCTTTTCTCTCTCTCATATGTATGCCCTTAACCTTCCCACTTTAATTTATTGTGCATTTCTCTGTATTTCATCCTGTTTCCTCCATTCAGTCAAATATCGACGTCTCTATAGTGTATCTATCTACCTTACCTCCGTCGTTAGGTACATACGTGTCATTGCCACCGAAACCGGCAGGCGTCCGTCCACCTGGCTAGCATTAGATGATCAAAGCAGTCCTGCATCATTATTTACCTGGTATTTGCCTGTCAACTTGCAGGTAGATCCGCAAGCCTAATCCGTCGTGCCCCTCTACAAACTGGAGGAACGTGATACTGACTTGTACGTAAGTTCTAGCAACTGTGCCCCGATCATTACTGCTGGTTGGCCATGTTCTGCCTTCTATAACTTTGTTTCACTATCACACTATTACTATATATATATACATATCTGAAATTAGCACATAGGGCAAAGGTCAGATCTCTCCAATTCTGTCTGTTCAAAGCTATTCTGTGCAGTTCTTTAATAGTACGAATATTGATTGTTTTACTTTCTCTAAGTATTGGTCTTCTGAGTGTTTCTTTTGCTCTCGTCTCCGGCACCGGCAACACACGTGCATCTTTCAGAACTGTTTCCGGTGGCCATAGTTTTATTTTACCACAAAAAAAAAACCCAAAAAACCTTACTATCTAGACATGAGATTTACTAAGGCTATCCTTGTTTTACCTTGTTTGCCTGGTGTTCTAATAACTTTTCCATGTTGATTAGCACCAACAGTCGAAATATCTCGACTTTGCTATGCTTCATCTTTGAACCTAAAACCTTTCAGGGTCGTAGGAGTTCCACTCTTAAAACATGAAAAAAACTCCTGCCATGCCTCTCTATTCTCAGTTCCTTGTTTAAGTGTGCAGAATCTTAATCCTGTCCAATTTTTAATATTACCAATCCATACATTATTTTCTTCTCTCATATTCTTTCACTCTTAACTGTTCCCCGTAGGATGGTCTTGGTGGGGGAATCATGCCTCATCATGTGCTCAAATCTTCTATTTATGTTTTTCTATGCAATAAAACTGGAATGCGGTTAATATTTCCAATGAGATTCATAACTAAAAAAAAATGGCGTATCTGTGAAGTATGAACTAAGAGGAAAAGCCTGTCAGTAGTTAGCTCTGGCTTCTTTCTTCACACGCGAAGTTTTGTCTTATCCCTGCAGGTGAGGACATACCGACATGTGTTGGAGTGCTCAACGCTAATTAGCTAACTCTGTGAACCTTGTTGTCATCTTCACTTTCACTTTTTTTTGCAACGACTCATTAGCCTCGCGGAAATTCTTTTTCGTCTCTTATGAATTTTTTTTTATGATTGACACAACCCTTCTCGACACAGACTTTTTGTTCTTCCTAACATTTTACTTTCTATCCCCCCCCCCTTTTTTTTTACCTAATAAGCCGTATCGGTACATACGGTGATCGGTCCATATTTTTCATCGACCACAGAAATATCTAGGGATGATATGGTCAGCATCACACTCACTGCCTTTACTTTCATACAAGATTCTCTATAACTTTTCTTTTATGTTTTGGAAAAAGTAACATACCGTGTATGTTATGTAGAACAGGTAACACTCTTTGTATATTATATAGAACAGGTAACACATCTTGTATATTACATAGAACAGGTAACACACTTTGTATATTATATAGAACAGGTAACACACCTTGTATATTACATAGAACAGGTAACACACTTTGTATATTATATAGAACAGGTAACACACCTTGTATATTACATAGAACAGGTAACACACCTTGTATATTACATAGAACAGGTAACACACCTTGTATATCATATAGAACAGGTAACACACCTTGTATATTACATAGAACAGGTAACACACTTTGTATATTATATAGAACAGGTAACACACCTTGTATATCATATAGAACAGGTAACACACCTTGTATATCATATAGAACAAATACGGGGCACACCTTGCACGAGAAACCAAATTAAGGAAATTACCTTGCATGCTAAACAAGTAGGTGACATTTTTATAGTTTTCGTGCCATATTTCCAAGATATTCCACATAAGCTGGCTTGGCCTACTATCTCGAGACTGGAATGCAACTCAAAATATGTTTGCATCTGTATTTCCTCTGACCTTAGAACCCAAAATATGAAAGGTGGCATAGAGAGGAAGATGGCGGAACATGAAACATCTGCCAATGTTGCGCCCATGTTGGAAGAATATCCCTAATTATCGAGGACTAACTCTTTTGTTTATAGTCTACCAGGTGGCTTCTCTCTGTGTTCTCTTGCTTTCCAGCGAGGAGAAATACACTGGTACTCATCTTTTTCTGGCGTTGGAATTAAGCTAATAGCGCCTGTTTATAGCCGTTATGTCGAGCAACATACGGGGATATGAATTTAAAATATAGTTCAGCCACGACCATCTACATTATATGACCAAGTGGCTAATGGGAAACAAGTCTTCTTAATATGATCAAATTAATTATTTCCTTGATTTTTATTGGCTGTCACACATTCATATACCAATAATCCAAAAGGACTTAAAACGTGTAGATGACTGATTTCATTGTACTCGGCTTACTCTATAATGTTCTTCATCAAAAAACTAGAATTGGTACTCTTTTACTGGATCACTTCACTGGCACGGGCCATCAGGATGTCCATATGACGGCCATTAAATCGTGCTTCTCAAATGATCTATAATCACGCGCTTGAAAACTGTTGTAACACACACATACATACCCTTTGGGATCAGTGTTGGTCAGTGGTATGGACGATATCCTGTTGTTTCGTCATTTCTGTCTTGTTGCATCTATATTTTGATGTATTTTTTAAAATTTTCGGTTTGTCTTCTTTGACCTCTGATCTAGTTTTAACTCTGCGCTTTACATCTATATTTAGCTCAACCGTGTGAACCGGTCCGGCTATTGTGCACCCGGACCGTTCAGAAAGCAGTGGCAGACTACTGAACGTATTTATATTGCCTAGAAAATCACCATAGACAAAAAATGTCGGGTTGATAGCTACGTCGTGAATAGGATATGCTGCCAATGTGAACATGAATGTCAGTATTGCCGTTCTTATTCGTCAATTTGTTGCTGTGTTTAATGTGTTCTTGATAACGGCCTTTTAGTCGAAACGTCGATTTGTGTGTTATTACGTATGTTTCCAGTAGTGATTAGCAGAATTTCATTATCCTGTTCCAAGTTTCGCCTGTTGGATTTCAGTTTTACTGCAGTTAGTACATATTACATATTATTAAAGTATGACAATGGACCAAGCGGTGCTTATTACTATCCTGGCTACTTCACTAAGCATGAAGATCGATGGCTGTTTTGGTGGTCATTGGTCTGTGGCTAAGAAAAAGACAGTTTTTAAAGTTTTTGTTAGCCTGTGGGCTAGGCTAGGTAAGAGAAAAAAAAGTTATGAAAGGTTATAGTTGTACTCATTTTTTCTCATTCCTATTCTATACCACAGGCCATGTTGCAAGAGATAACTGATGAGTTTTTGGGGATGTGTAGGGTAAAGTTTATGTTGCCTGGACCACATTCTGATAGTCAACTGTGGCATTAGAACGGGTCAGATCACATAGGGCTATACGGATCTATGTCCTGAGTGACTCGATTAGTCTATATTGTCTCTATTGTCTTTCCCCAGGTGAATGATTGTTGATCACATTCACACTTGCCGTTAAGCGTAGGGGTGGGAGCTCAAGCTGTCGTTACAAAGCCAGATGTGTCGCCGAGGTTGCATTTAGTCCATGTTTGTTCAAGGTTATCTTGATGTTTTCTATCCACCGTTTTCTTGGTCTACCTTTGGCTTTACGCCCGGATATTCTTGTATTATATTATCTTATTGGTATTTGGTTTGGCTTCATTCTCATAAGGTGACCGAACCATTTTACTTGCTGTCTTTCAATATGTTTAATACATGATATTATGCCTATACCAACTCTTTTCCTAATTTCTTCATTTCTTATTTTACCTAGTTTGGTAACCATTGCAGCTTTTCTCAGACACTGCATTTCACATGTGACGATTTTCCTTTGCTGCGAGGCTGTTAATGACCATGTTTGACATTGGTAGCACAATGTTGGTATAAAAATTGTAGATATTATTTGTTTTTTTAACTCGATGAGTATCATTATGAAAATACATAAGGTCTTGTTCGCGAGCAGTTGAGATATTGAGAGTGTCGAGGTTGGAGATATTGAGAGTGTCGAGGTTGGAGATATTGAGAGTGTCGAGGTTAGAGATATTGAGAGAGTCGAGGTTGGAGATATTGAGAGTGTCGAGGTTGGAGATATTGAGAGTGTCGAGGTTAGAGATATTGAGAGAGTCGAGGTTGGAGATATTGAGAGTGTCGAGGTTGGAGATATTGAGAGTGTCGAGGTTGGAGATATTGAGAGTGTCGAGGTTGGAGATAGTGACTTTTATTTTCATGTCTGGGCATGTTGGCATTCGGAAGAGAGCTTATTTGCTGGCGTCAGGTGTTGCTGTTACACTCCGGGAATGAGCGATGAATCGGGCAGATGTGATGAATTACCCACGGGAGACATTACGTGAAAGTAAACTTGATGTTTCTATGATTCTTATTCAATGGCTAGAATTAAAGAACAGCGTTTGAAATGTGGGGTCGCCGAGAGGAGTAGTTTCCAGGGCGCAGAAGAATGATGGTCAATCAACATAGAACCGAAACTGTCAGCAGGGTTATAATGGCTGATGCACTCAGGGAGAGATCGGAGCACCTATGGATTTGTCCTGATTGCAGTAATCATGATCCGACGATTAACCAACCAACCAACATTTTGATAATAAGAAGGAGTTTGAGAACGAACGCAGAAGAAGTATTTTTTGTTAACACGTAAACATTTAATTTTGTTGGGTCTTAGAGGAGTTTTAACAAATATAACATTTGGTTTTAACTTTTTCGCTAAGGTAAAGTTAAGTTGAAAGCTTGTGAAGTTAAGTTGAAGGATTGTGAAGTTAAGTTGAAGGATTGTGAAGTTAAGTTGAAGGATTGTGAAGTTAAGTTGAAGGATTGTGAAGTTAAGTTGAAGGATTGTGAAGTTAAGTTGAAGGATTGTGAAGTTAAGTTGAAGGTTTGTAAAGTTAAGTAGAGGACTTGTAAAGTTCAGTTGAGGTCTTCTCTCGTTTATTATACAGCCCCGTTTTCCCAATGGGAATCATCCTTCAAAAGTGACGCATTTGAGTTATCTCGTGATTTTCAATTGTCACTTTGTGTATACTTTGTGTGACAGCCAATGAAAATCACTGAAAAAGTCAAATGTGTCAAGGTTGAATCATGATTTCAAATTTAACCCCAAATCAGTACTAGATAATAAACTGCAGAAATTATGTAATCCAATAGGGGAAACTTGGAACAGAGTAAAACTATTTTGTTAATCACTATGACCTAATATATAATCTATCACATGCATAATAACACATAATAAACGTTATATTATACTGTGAACGTGTTCTTGACAAAGGCCTGCTATTCGAAACGTCGATATGTGTATTTTATTAGTAAGTAACAAAACTGCAGTACTACGCTTGAAGTTTCGCTAAATTAGCTCACTTGTCTTACGTAGGCAATGGCCACGTGTAACAAGCGGTAATCATACCCCATTCACCATGTGAGTTGGCAAGTATTAATCACTTTCTATTAGAATACATCACGCCTTTCATTTCATCCTGTTTAATGTGTCAGTTGTGTTTCTGTATCAGCTGTTCTCAATCCTACCAATATGTCCATTATGGAGGCTTATTACCAGGAAAATGGCGATTGTCGGGGGGGGGGGGAGAATACATCTGTTTCATGTGTGGTGTGGCATGCGGATATGTTCAGTTGATCAAAGAAATACAGTTATCCAAAATAATTTTTTTTAAATATCCATTAATTTTTTTAAAACTTAAATGTGATTTTAGTATAGTTTTATGTGTTAACTAAGTTTCTGTTTTTTTATTGTTTTTTGTGTGTGGATATTACAATAAAAATGTATAATCTTCTGTTTTCCCTAACCGCAATGTAGTCGGGCTTTCAGACGATATTTATGGTTCATATCTACCCCACGACTACCGTCAGACAGCATACCACAGCAAGCTATGCTACACAGATACAGCGAAGGCAGACCTAGAGGACGACCACCAAAACGATGTCCCACTGACGTAAAAGAGGCGACAAATTCCACAATATACTCAGCACACAAGAGGGCCGTCTCCAGAAAACTCTTCTACCTATGACGCCGAAAGGCAACAAAGGGTTTCAGAGAATAGATAGATCTACCAGAATGATCTCATAACAAGAATAGCCAATACGATTATGACAATTATCTTGTTGACCGACTAGCGACATGGTTACAGACGTACAGAGTTGAATGATTAAAAAAATTGAACGTAGTAGTTACCCCACCTAAACACGAATGTATTTGGCCATTGTCACAAATGAAACGGCAGCACAAAGAAGACTTATTCCATGAACTACATCCTGTTGGAAATCTAGTAGGATCATTGTCCTGCTAAAAGAGTGATCCGGTGGGAGTTTGAGAACTGGACATATCACAGACAACCTTCGTGTATATAATAACTAAATCCTTATATATTACCTTAGATAACCTTCGTGTATACAATAACCAAATCATCCTATATCACCTTAGACAAATCTTCGTGTATATAATAACCAAAAAATCATATATCACCTTAGACAACATTCGTGTATATAATAACATAATCATCCTATATCACAGACAAATCTTCGTGTATATAATAACCAAAAAATCATATATCACCTCAGACAATCTTCGTATATATAATAACAAAATCCTCATATATCGCCTCAGACAATCTTCGTGTACATAATAACAAAATCCTCATATATCACCTCAGACAATCTTCGTGTATATAATAACCAAAAAATCATATATCACCTCAGACAATCTTCGTATATATAATAACAAAATCCTCATATATCACCTCAGACAATCTTCTTATATATAATAACAAAATCCTCATATATCACCTCAGACAATCTTCGTGTATATAATAATCAAAAAATCGTATATCACCTTAGACAATCTTCGTGTATATAATAACCAAATCATCCTATATCACATTAGACAATCGTCGTGTATATAATAACCAAATAATCATATATCACCTTAGACAACTTTCGTGTATATAATAATATCTTCATATATCGCTTCAGACAATCTTCGTGTATATAATAAACGAAAATTCCAGAGGAAATCAGATAACGAAGTGATGAATATTGCAGAAACACACACACACAGAATATGATAGCAGTAAGCATAGAATCATGGCAATGTTTTCAAAAAGCTGGTAAAAAAAAAGTATAAATAATCAAGGATAAAAGATAATAAATGTAAATAAATAATAAATACAAATGATTAAAAATACTTGTAAATGTTATGACGTTAAAATGATATGGTAATAATAATTTTAAAAAAAATAAATGTAAATGATGAACAAATAATTGTAAAGGTTAAAACAAAAGAAAGCGTGAGAAGATGCATGGCAGGTCACGATGTAACTATATTTTCTCACTTTTACTTTCTGTATATTAGACCATGCCGACACTATGTAGGGGAGACTGGTGCAGCCGCTCCGATTGAATGCGCCACACACATTCCACAGAGGCGCTACAACTGAAATAACTTCAGCGTATTCATGAGGGAGGGGAGGGGGCGGAGCCAGAGCTGGCACAGGCTCCAAAAGTCATAATATCAACGCTGCTGATAACACTCGCAAAATTGATAACAAATTTTTTTTTTTTAAAGCAGAAACATAAACTATAGAAGCGAGAATGGAGAAGATACAAATGTGGTAATGAAATTAGAGAAAGAGTGAAACATAAAGGATAAAATGATTGTGGGAAGGTATGAACTAAATGAAGACGAGATGGAGCAGGCGTTGCTTTATCAAGAATGTATAATTGGAATCCCATTATAACAACTTGATACGAACCGACGAACTATGTACGTAATAACAGAAATTCGCTGTGTACACTACAAACAATATATAATAGATATAATAGGGGACTTCGAAAGGTGTTGTTATATAGGAAATGTGTTATAAAAATGCGCTATAGAGGGATTCTACTGTATAAGTGAGTTAGAGTGATAACGATGTATGCAAGGGTAGAATTAAAGAGAAAAACTACACGAGAAATTGTATTTCTAAAGAACAGTGGTTCCCAATGCGGGAACATACAGTCATTTGCGTGAGGGATACAGCGATCTGCTGTGGGAGGGCACGACGAAATTGTTGGAAATTGAGGGGGTGGGAGTGGTGACACAGACCCCTCAAAGAAGAGTGGGACATATGCGCCTTCTCACTCATCAATATCTCCAGTGTGGTGCTGGGGCCAGAAAGATAAGTACATTTCAAAGTAGAAAATACAGTAGAATGCCACTACAACGTATCTTTTCAAAATTCCCAATTATATTTATTGTTTCCTGTTTGTACTGTATATGGCGAATTTCGTTATTACATATACATTTTGGCGGTACGGAGCAGGTTGTTATAATGAGATTTGACTGTAATAGGAATATTGTTACCAGGTTGTTATAATGAGATTTGACTGTAATAGGAATATTGTTACCAGGTTGTTATAATGAGATTTGACTGTAATAGGAATATTGTTACCTAACACACATATCGTAATAGGCGAATACGGTGGTTTTGTGGTGGAGTAGGCTGTCCCGTTCTATAGAAGATAAAAGTGAGGGAAAGAAGTCGGATGTTTCGAGCAGAAAGGTGCATATATCGCGGCTACTCATTAATCCACATCACAACGGATTTCATTCTACAGAATACATCACTCCTAATGTGCAGTAGTTTTTCGACTAACGACGGAGAAGCAGAACCTTGACTTGTTGTGATTGTTGTAGTCGGCGCCTAAGCTAGTTTCGGAGGTAGAGTTTTTTCTCATAGGTCGAAGTTACCCATAGCTATGCTAAAGTATGTGTCTGGAATAAATGCGCAGTTATCGCAGCAAAGTTGTACACCGTGAGGTAACGTATTCTACGCTCCGGACTAGATCTTGCGAATCCGTAAGACTTTCTTCTTTATCTTCTGCGTTCGTTCTCTCAAACTCCTGCAAATTAGCAGGATGTAGTCCGAGAACGGAAATTAGTTGTGTCACAATTTCCAACAGTGCAGCAATATCTGCGCCTTTCTGCCGGACACATCCGACTTCTACACGGATTCTGAGTGACTGACCCTATATACGAGTGTACAGTTAACCCCACCCCCATACTGTCATTAAGTATTCGATATGTTGATTATTCTCCTCGCACTCCGGGCATGTGAAGGGTGCTCAGATCTCCACTTCAGTAAATCTCTCAGGGTATAGCGGCTGATGGTTCCGGTTCTATGTTGGTTCAATGCATTTAAAAAAAAACTTTGTCAGGTGTTCTCTACATGACCTATCAAACATTAGTCGCCCCTTACGATATGCATGGATAGTATATATCGTTATTCTTCGCTCCCCTTTCTCGTGCCCCATGCAACACACGGGAAAGTATGAGAACGAATGCAGAAAAAAAAAGAGTACTTCAACATATCTGAACGGAACAATTTCTCACGCTCCTGCCGACAATTATCCTGCATAAACCGTGATGTCTGGGAGGAGAAGCATACATTCTCGTCCAACCTTATCACATAACTCAAGTTATCACATTTCTCTGATACAATATCCACGCTGCTAATGTCGCAATCATGCTACAGCTATAAGCGTGGGTGGGTGACACAGCGCTCACACAACAGAGATCTCAAGTCTGGGACTCCTGCTCTGGGTTCTTTCGTTGTCTTTCGTCATGATGAAGGTTTTTAATCGAAACGTCGTATATCGATGTGTGTCTTTGCTAGTATGTTTTATTTAGGTACAAATATCAGTAACAGTTGTGCTTATTTTCGTTCAATTTTACATTTGGTCGCCTGAACGGTCCATATTCAGAGTAGCTTGAGAATATACATGCATGTTGGACGTCTTGACTGAAATTGCATATTTCTTAGGGATGCTCTGTGGTCGAAGAAGGAAGACGCATTGAAGTGGGTGCCATCTGAACAGCACTGGTTCAAATTCCGTGTACGCATAAATTTTCTTCTAGCTTGCCCCCCTGCACTTAAAGTTTCGGGTTATTTCCCGAAGAATTTTACGTATACCATGGACAGCTAAAAAGACAAATCAATAATTGTCGAGATGAATAAATGTCGCCGAGGGTTGGCTCCTTAACAGTAACTTAACAAAAAAGGCGTGCTTTTTGTTTGTTTGTTATTAAAAGAGACCATAGCAGGATTAATAGCTGAGGGCAGCGTTAACGGCAACAGGGGAAGAGGGCGCACTAGGCGACAATGGCGCAGTCATAATTAAGATTGTTTAAACTGTCTCTGGCTGCGGCAGGTCAACTCGCCCAGAATCGCGGAGTGTTCAGAGAATCCATAAGGAAGACCATGTTCTGAAAATAATGTCACATCATGATGACGACGGATATCTTGATTACTCTGGGTTCCTAGTTGCTGGTGTACATTATGCACGAGGGATGGATAGGATTGTTCATATTTCATGTTAGTATCTAATACATAGAGTATTCATATCATTGACGTTCTATTTACATAATACTCATGGATATCACGGCTGGTTGTTTTCTTCAAGATAATCCGGTGTTATACTTAAAGCGTAAGTGGGAACCGTGATTACATTGTTTTCGGGACTCGCTTATTATACTGGGTTGGAGACGACATTTTTTAGGTGGAACACAATCAAAAAAGGTTAAAAAACACTGTTCTAGATTTATGACCTCTGCATTGTTGCGACCTTTTTTCCTTCACCTATCACCCTGGAATGTCGTCTTTAATTGGGGATACTATTGTTTTTCCTCCCAATGAAAGTTGAGACTCCGTCTGTCTTACATATTCAATGACGAGTGGTTTATGAATACTCATATCCAGAAAGGCTTAAAATGTCGGCGAGAGTACATTGTTTTGAGAATCAATAGTAAGTGAGATTGTTGTACAAATGTATGATAATACATAACGTAATACATAACGTAATACATAACGTAATACATAACGTCCATCAACTCTATAATGAACACACATACTATCAATCTATAGAGTAATATACGGTCCTGGTTTGGAACGTTTACCCCCCGATGTGCTTATCAATTTGATTATTTCCCTTGGCGTTACTATAGTATTGTCAATAGTATTAACATTACAATAGTATTGGCAATACTTGCCAATTGATATTTATCAATGATTAATGTAACTATTATTTTTTTTAGGGTTAGGCTTAGCGTTTCATTTAGGAGAGGTTTTGTTTTGCATAACTAACACTAATACTAACCCTATATAAATTTATATCAAAATTAATAACGGATAAACATAAACTGACATAAATTGCCAAGGGAAATAACCACATCGGGGGAAAAAGGGGAGAGTGTACGAGTTCCGAACAAGAACCTAATAAACAAACTTAACTGAATATGCATTACCTTATTCTGTTATTAGATGTCTACCCTCATCCCATACAGGGTCAGTGACCCAAAGCCATGCTGAAGTCGGATGTGTCATGCCGAAAGGCGCAGATATCGCAGCAATGCAGTAAACCATGACACAACACATTCCGTTCTCCGGACTACATCCTGCTACTCTGCAGGAGTTTGAGAACGAACGCAGAAGAAGAAATGTATACGGTTTAATGTTTTTGTGATATTGCCATTATTTCTCTTACTGCATGTTCACTGTTTGTATTGTATTGTCATGAAAAAGACCTTACGGTTGAAACTGTCTTGTACACTGTTATTTGTATGTCTGCATATGCATACTTTATAGTCTGTGCCTTCACTATCAAGCTGACCCACCTTGTGTTTTACGTAGGTAATATTGCTTCCAGAAGACCGTGTACACTCACTCACGTATAGTCTACGCACCACATTTTCCAATAAAGACCTTTCAATTAAAACATAAACATTATCTAGGTGGCACATTTCTGTGTGATCTGTTGGTCTGCCGTGTCTATTTTTGGTATACGACTCCAAATACATAATGACCAACGAGATTCACGAGAATAATCAAATAAAAAACGTCACGAATGGGGTCCTGTTGAAAAGTCTTGTGAGTACTGTTCCACGGTCTATGTCTACGTGTTGTGGTGTTTTCATTGTCCACTCCCTTTTGTGGGTTTCCATAGATTATGTCAACAGTTAGAGCGGATGGGGGTCGAATTGTGGAAGTTACTGACACGGGCGAGGGGAGAGGAGGTTTGACAATACAGTTTTATACATCAATTAATTTGTTTGAATATGACATTTTGTTATACATCAATTAATTTGTTTGAATATGACATTTTTTTATACATCAATTACTTTGAATATGCTATTTTTTATTGTGAAGCACAAAATGTATTTATATTGTACATGTTTGCTGAAATATCCATGTGGGGAAAGATGAAGGAACTTTGAACATAAACATGCAGAAGGGGCCACTACTGAATCTTAAAAGTTAATGGCAAATGGATTGGGGGGAGGGGGTTGTAAAAATCCCCTTCCCCAACATTTTCATACTCCTGTGTGGTCTACTTGCTGATGTATCGATCCGCGTATTTAAATGTTTAGCTAGCACACTCTTCTTATCGATGTTTTAGTACGGCACTAATTCCTGCCGACATCAAGTATATTTCTTACACATTGAGTTGTGTTACATAACTACTGAGGATAATATATGAAAAACCATCTTGTCAGATAGTCTATAATAAGTATGAATGCAGTGAAACTATATTATTTTTATTATTTTAAACATAGATAGTGCACGAGGGAACACTAACGGACATTTAGTTGCAAATTAAGGAGTGTGACAAGGATGCTTACAAGTTTTCACTCGAGAAACTGATTTAAAGGAGGAGTGCCGAAAAGGTAGTTGGGATATCGGAATGGGCATTGGAGACATTGCCCAATCAAGACTTTTCTTCAGAATATGTCCTTCGTTCTGCTCTTACGCAGCGTCCCTTATCTCGGTTGGTCCGACATTTTTCCGCGCTTTTGTCTGGCGACACAAAGTAACCAAGGATCAGTCTCATAATCCAACTCAAGATTAAATACGCCACATGGTCAGTTATGAGAGTGTCTTTACTCTTTGCTTATCGATTTTTTTTTTCCCCCTGCAAAGACTTCCACTCTAACCAGTTTTATAATTATTTTCTATTCTACAAATTATTTTATAGTACGGTAGAAAATAGTACTCAGGTATTCTTAACTCATATGCTATGCTCTAACTTATTTTATATTATATAAGTTATTTTATATTATATAAGTTATTTTATATTGTATAAGTTATTTTATATTATATAAGTTATTTTATATTGTATAAGTTATTTTATATTATATAAGTTATTTTATATTGTATAAGTTATTTTATATTGTATAAGTTATTTTATATTGTATAAGTTATTTTATATTGTATAAGTTATTTTATATTGTATAAGTTATTTTATATTGTATAAGTTATTTTATATTGTATAAGTTATTTTATATTGTATAAGTTATTTTATATTATATAAGTTATTTTATATTGTATAAGTTATTTTATATTCTATAAGTTATTTTATATTGTATAAGTTATTTTATATTGTATAAGTTATTTTATATTGTATAAGTTATTTTATATTGTATAAGTTATTTTATATTGTATAAGTTATTTTATATTGTATAAGTTATTTTATATTGTATAAGTTATTTTATATTATATAAGTTATTTTATATTATATAAGTTATTTTATATTATATAAGTTATTTTATATTATATAAGTTATTTTATATTATATAAGTTATTTTATATTATATAAGTTATTTTATATTATATAAGTTATTTTATATTATATAAGTTATTTTATATTATATAAGTTATTTTATATTGTATAAGTTATTTTATAGCTCCCAAATTATTTTATATCATACAAACTGCTCTTTGACATTCGACAACGACAAAAACATGAAGACACATCGTAATGACGCTTCGTAAACACTGCAAGTGAATCTTCATTGCCATCATCGTTACGTGCCGTCTCCGCAACGAAGGTTGGCTGCAACGTATCTCCAGCATCCCCTGTCTCTTGTCTTGGTGGTGAACTCTGCTAGACTGTAACCTGTCAATCGTGTGATGTTACTCTCCCATGTGCATCTCTGCCTACTTCTTGCTCGCTTCCCTTTGACTTTACCCTCAAGTAAGGTCTTCAATAAGGTGTCATGTCTTTTAATGTGTCCAAAATATTTTATTTGCTTGATCTTTATTTCTCTTAGTAGTTCTTTCTTCATATTAAGTGTCTTTAGCACCTCTTTATTTGTTTTCTTCTCTTTCCATGATGATCTCCCTATTTTTCTATATACCCACATCTCAAAGGCATCAATTCTGTCTTCTAATTGTTTATTTAGTGTCCATGTTTCTGAGCCATACATTAATATAGAATAGATATAGCATTTTATAATTCTCATTTTTAACTTTGTAATTTGTTTAGATGTTAATATTTTCCTCATGTCATTGAAGTTACTTTTAGCCATTCCTAGCATTCATTGCCATATGTCTTCAATGTTCGCCTGTAATAGTTTTTCAGCAGTTCTACCTATCGCAAATGTAACATTCCAGTTATTCTATATCTCACAAGTTTGTCTTAGTTTTCCAGTCCGTCTTATAAAATAGCACAACTCAAGAGATTGAAATCTCATCATCTAATGTACGCACAGGAGAGAAGGAAAGAGTAACAGAGTGGCAGATAAATTTACAACTAACTAAACTGTCGATACCCTCCCACTCTACCCGCTCCACTAAATCCACACAAACAGATAAATTCATGGGCTTTGATGAAGGCTAATACAGCCCGCATGTGGTAGATATAAATGTATGATAAATCACGCTTCATGCAGATCAGGGAAGGAGATAACGATTGCATTTTTTGGGAATGTGAAAAATTCTCGAGAACTGAATCAAAATCAGACGACAGACATTATACCCTGCAACGGCATGTGGAAGAAACGGCATGTGGAAGAAACGGCATGTGGAAGAAATGGCATGTGGAAGAAACGGCATGTGGAAGAAATGGCATGTGGAAGAAATGGCATGTGGAAGAAACGGCATGTGGAAGAAATGGCATGTGGAAGAAACGGCATGTGGAAGAAATGGCATGTGGAAGAAATGGCATGTGGAAGAAACGGCATGTGGAAGAAATGGCATGTGGAAGAAACGGCATGTGGAAGAAATGGCATGTGGAAGAAATGGCATGTGGAAGAAACGGCATGTGGAAGAAACGATCAGGATGCTATACTACGATGCAGAATGCCATCACCAAATGACTTTAGATTTCTTACAATAATATCATCGCATTACTTTCAAAAATATCATCGCAATACTTTTAATAAATATCTTTGCGATACTTTGAAAAAATATCATTGCAATACTTTGAAAAATATCATTGCAATACTTTGAAAAATATCATTGCAATACTTTGAAAAATATCATTGCGATACTTTGAAAACATATCATTATAATACTTTAAAAATATCATTGCAATAATTTGAAAAATATAATTGCAATACTTTCAAAAATATCATTGCAACACTTTCAAAAATATTGCGATACTTTTAAAAATATCATTGCAATAGTTATAAAATATAAGTGTTAATAATAAAATATCATTGCCAGAAATAGTATGTATACCTTCTTCTTCTTTTTGAATGTATGTATCAATAATGCTGAGCCAGGAAGTGACTCGTTGAGTTGCTGCAGACCAGCAGATAAAAAGGAACCAAAATAAGATGAGTTAACAATTAGCACTTCGCCTTCTTCTTCTTCGGAATTCAGGATTATTGTGGTCTTGCTAGATGTTGAGGTCGAAAGTTCCAGTCTTCTTCAGGTCAGAGCGGCTTCCCAAACGTTTTTGTCTCATATCAGTCCAGTGTGGCCACGTATTGCCTAGCAGTTTTTTGTAATCTGGACATTCGGAGTATGTGTTTATAGGTCTGTATGCCTGTTCCGCATGGGTATTCATGTATATGGGCCACCCTGATCCGGTACAGGTGGCCCTGTGGTCAGCATGAATGATATGTTGTTACCTAATCATCACATAAAGTGGAACAGTTAGTTACATAGATGTCTGATTCTTTTTCACAGGGAAGAAAATACAGAATCTGGAAGTATCATAGGAAAAATCAGAAATATGTGCTTCATATGGTTGTTACGGAGTGTGACCGACCAGTGAGTTATGGGGATCACCAGCATGCACACTATAAGTGGTGTGTTGGAAGAAATCGAGCACTTGTGCGATCATCGGGAGTACGTCAACGTCAATTCAGAAAATCAGACCAAACTAAGAGTGCAAACAATGATTACAATTAAATAAACGCTTATGAAAGTATGCTAACAATGAAAGAGAGAGGGGGGAGAGAGAGGGGGGAGAGAGAGAGGGAGAGAGAGAGGGAGGGAGGGATAAAGAGAAATAATATATGAAAGTATAAAAATAATGAGATACATTGAACTGCACATAATGAAAGTATGCTAACAATGAAAGAGAGAGAGAGAGAGAGGAGAGAGAGAGGGAGAGAGGGAGAGATAAAGAGAAATAATATATGAAAGTATAAAAATAATGAGATACATTGAACTGCACATAATGAAAGTATGCTAACAATGAAAAGGATAAACTGAGTGAAATATATAACACAATGAGAAATAAGGTGAAGAGAATGTATTAAAGTGAGATGGCAATGACAGCAGAGGTAAAAGAGATACACTGAACTGAATCTAGAAATGCATGTTAACAATAACATCGTAAACTGAGATGAAATGTAAGAAAGTATGCTAACAATGATATATATATATATATATAATATAATATATATATACTGTAATGTTGGTCTGAATGTAGAAATACAGCAGAGTTAAACAGCCGAAAAACTAGACTCGAAACAAATGTGACTCAAGACTCAGAAAAGTGAAGAGATAATAAAATGATGAGACAGTGGGTGTAACTGTAAATGATAAGTGATACTGGGAATGAGGGAATTGGGAATGAGTGAGGGAATGGGGGATGAGAAAAGAGGACGGAATGAACGCTATTAGGGAAAGAAAATCTGTCAGTGAGAAAGTGGGTTAGCGAACGAAAAGGGGGGAATGTTACATAAAGGAAGAAATAAATATGATGAGTTGAACATATTGAAAACCAGTATTTGACGGGGGAAAGATCGTAATGATTTTTAGATGGGAAGAAAAATATAACTGAGAAACGGGACACTTAGCACTCACTCACTGAGCAGTGTGCAATCACAGGCATGCGTACAAGCTACTTGCAGTGAGCGTTAACAGGAGCGGGGTGGAGGGAGAAGATGAAGCTTAGAAGTTGTATTAAAATATCTGCAGCGTTTGGGGATATGGCTACTTGTACCGTCGCCGCCAGCAGACACACGATAATCTTCCGAGGAGAAAGATCCGTGAGGGATGGATGGATGGACTGCGCGAACAGTGTGAGTTCCATTTAGAGTTGGGAGCGACAGATGAGAAAGATGGTGAGTGCACATGGGCGTGTCCTTAATGCGCATTTTAAAAAAAGAAAATCGTTGCTGTTTTCTGTCTGCGATGGAACGTGGAACTGAGAAAATACAATAACATGCACCGGGGGTGCAGCAAATATTTGAAAGTGTTTTACGGTATATAGATTAGGCAAGACGAAGGTAACATTAGAAGGGGTGTTGAAGAGCGGGTGGGGAGAATAACAGTGGGAGTGGGAAGAAGGAAGGAGAGATGTGCGACAGACAATATGGAGTACGAATGTAGATGAAAGAGTGGGAGGGAGAAGACAGAGACACGAGAGTGGGAAGAAACGAGAGTGTGAAGAAACGAGAGCGGAAAAGATAACATATAGATAACAGAGAGAGATTGAGAAGGCAGAGACAGTACGAGTAAGAAAAATCAGATAAGAGAGAGAGAGAGTAGGGTGAAAGAAATAATAGTGGGACAGAAGACAGAGATACGAGAGTGTGACAGAGGACAGAGATACGAGAGTGGGGCAGAAGACAGAGATACGAGTGGGACAGAGGACAGAGATACGAGAGTGGGACAGAAGACAGAGATACGAGAGTGGGACAGAGGACAGAGATACGAGAGTGGGACAGAAGACAGAGATACGAGAGTGGGACAGAGGACAGAGATACGAGAGTGGGACAGAGGACAGAGATACGAGAGTGGGGCAGAGGACAGAGATACGAGAGTGGGACAGAGATACGAGAGTGGGACAGAAGACAGAGATACGAGAGTGGGAGAAAAAAATGTATAATCTGATAGAAGTGAATGACAGAGAAGAGATGGAAAAGGTGATACCAAAAACAAATGAGAAAATAAATAACAACCTGTAAAAAAGGGAATACTAACAAGAAAGAAGAAATTGACAAGAGAGAAGTGAAAATGGAGAAAACAATGATGAGAGAGAGAAAGAAAGACTGAATAGAGAGAAAGATTGAAAAGAGTGAAGCGACTGAGAAAAGAAGAGATTTCGAAAAGGGACGGATTAATAAGAATGAAGGGAAAATGAAGAGATAAGAGATTGAAAGAGATAAGAGTGAAAGAGATAAGAGGTTGAAAGAGAGAAGAGACTGAAGGGTGAAACAAAATTAAAAGTGAAAATAGATAACAGACTGAAAGTGAAGAGAGAAAAGACTGAAATGAGACGAAATGAAAAGAGACGAAAAATGTCAAGACTGAAAAGACATTCTGTTCAGATAATCTCTTTCATTGTTTTTTATGTTCACTTTATGGCACAGGGTAATCTGAAGGCGACTTCCCTTCTAGGCATAAGTAACTTGCCATTCTAGACCTAAGTAACCTGCCAGCGATAAGTGACTTGCTCTACTAGGCCTAAGTAACTTGCCAGCGATAAGTAACTTGCTCTACTAGGCCTAAGTCTTGCCAGCGGTTATATTTTCTAGCTGTGCTTTAGTGTATGTTAATACGTATACCGCTCATGTGCTGCCGGGTCCGAAATTGAGGCAAAGAATAGCAATACAGTTTACCTTAAATGCACACCGTAACAGGCGACTGCTCATGGAGATAGCTGTCTCATCCAAATTATGATCAAAGTTACTCCGAAGCCATAATGAAATCGGATGTGTCAGGCCGAAATGCGCGGGTATCGTAGCACAGCTGTAAACAATGAGACATCGCATTTCATTGTCAGGCCTGCATCCAGCTAATGTACAGGAGCGTGAGAGGGAAAGCAGATGAAGTATGTATTCACAATTCTTCCTTCGTGAGCTTTTTTGCCTTTCTTCATTGGCAGAGTACCCTCATATAGGGAAAGGAACACAAAACGCCATATAGGGAAAGGAACAGAAAATGTCATTTATACATTAAGAACTTTAATTGAAAGATCACTAGAAGTTCAGAAAGATATATACGTTTGCTTTATTGATTACACCACAGCATTCGACAAAGTAAAACATGGACCAGATTATCAAAAGCTAGAAGATATTAATATGGACAGTAAAGATCTTCGAATTGTGCGCAATATATACTGGCAACAAGAAGCAGCCATGAAAGTGGTTAATTTAACTGGGGAGTATACACAAATAGAACAAGGTGTACGCCAAGGATGTGTATTGTCACCAGATTTATTTTCTCTTTACAGCGAGAATATCTGAAACTATTCAGATATTTTATTATTCAGATACTTGAAAGAGGCTTAGTCCTTATATAACATATAACCTTAGGTCTGAGACTGACAGGGGCTTAGTCCTGATATAACATATAACCTTCGGTCTGAGACTGAAAGGGGCTTATTCCTGATATAACATATAACCTTCGGTCTGAGACTGAAAGGGGCTTAGTCCTGATATAACATATAACCTTCGGTCTGAGACTGAAAGGGGCTTAGTCCTGATATAACATATAACCTTCGGTCTGAGACTGAAAGGGACTTATTTGTTTGTTTGCTATCCCCATGAAATTGCAAGCAACTTGCTCGTATTTCCAATGAGCAGAGGGGTGGTTTTTCAGATTGTTCAGAGCTAATCCCAGGAGACTTCTGCTTTCGACTTAATGTAATGCCTACCGATGAGGCCTAATTAGAGGGGGTATAATGACATGACCGTAAAAACGCAAGTTGAAAGGTTAGTAGAGTTAATTCAGTACAGCACGTTGATTAATCTGCAGAAATTAAAGTGGTGGGGGATGAAGGCCTGGGGGGGGATGGTGATGGTTACATTGACAAAATAGGTATGGGTGTCAGGAAGAGATGTTACAGAGGATGAGAAACCAATGTGGATAATAGACGTCACAGGAGAGAAAATAAAAACATATGTGGACAATAGACGTTACAGGAGAGAAAATAAAAAAAACATATGTGGACAACAGACGTTACAGGAGAGAAGTTAAGAAACATATTTGGAAAAAAAATGTTACAGCAGCGAAGTTAACAAAAACATACTTGGACAAGACATGTTACAGAAGAGAAGATACAAAACATATTTGAATAAGAGATGTATGATAAGAGATAAACATATTTAGATAAGAGATGTTACACGAGGAAAGGTAAGAAACATATTTAGATAAGAGATGTTACACAAGGAAAGGTAAGAAACATATTGGGATAAGAGATGTTACACAAGGAAAGGTAAGAAACATATTGGGATAGATGTGCGATGGAAGATATGAAACATATCGGGTTGAGAGATATTACACGAGGTACGGTAAGAAACATCTGGACAATAGACGAGGGAAGATACGATTTGGACGAGAGAAAATAAGAAACATATTTGGACAAGCAATATCTGACACTCACTGTTATCCATGCTGGATGATGCTGGATGTGTGCCTTGCGAGATATCCCCGGAGGTTGATATCATTGGGGTTGTGAATATGTATGGTCTGATTTCTCCTTGGTGGTAACCTCCTTGGTATGTCACAGACTCCAACTGAGTTTGAACTGAGGTTTCGTCCACTGCAATGTAAGATCCTGAACCATCAGGTATAAAGATAATGTTCCCAGAATACAGTTGTCCAGGAACATTTTCTGAACACTGCTTATCGTTTTGTGTCAAATCTGTGTTCTGAGCGTTTTGGTCAATCTGAGTTGATATCTGAGTGGTTGATAACTTAGATGTTGCAGATGATGATGACGACGATTGTGGCAATGATAAAATGGTTTCGTTGGAAGGCTGTTGAAGTCCGTAAATAACCAACCCAGTCTGATCTGTGATAAAATCTGGGGTAGAAGATACTGAACTATTTAAGCTGCATGCGGTTTTATTGTTTGTGTTTGAATCCTGATGATTGATGGTCATGTTAAACATGGATTGCTGTGGTGGTGTGGCAACACCACCTGGTGGGAAGTCACTCGATGAAAAAGGCACTTGCTGAAGAAAGACTGAGGATGTGGATGGATTGACTTGAAAGACTGATTGATTACCGCAAAACGGGTGAAAATAATACGGCTGATTTTGGTTTTCATGGAAAATGTGGCGAGATTCTAGTGAATTCGATGACTGGTCACGAGCAGTGGTCATGGAAGCCATTTCTGAAAATCTGGGGATTTGTGGATCTGGAAGAAGGGGTGTCTTTCGTTTTCGTTGGGAGAATTGCTGGTGGCATGCACTGTGTCTCTGAACTCTGTCAGAAGAAGTCAATGAAATATTAGAGTCAGAGCTAGGGAACGTAGACCTCTTTGATGGTTTTTGAGGATCTTGAACATGCTTTGATTTGATTGAAGGATCGATGTGAGACACGTTTGGTTGGTTTTCACTTTGTAGGTATGGACTATGTGGTTTGTCTTCTGTGCTTCTGCGATGACTAGTTTGCAAGCTGTGTACTTCAGGAGGACAGAAAGATTGTGTTTGTAGTATTTTATCGTTGCCTTGCGACGTTGATACTGCAGATTCTGGAAGAGAATCGTATGGGATATAATATCCACCACCCGGTCCAGGTATAAAAATAACCGGAAAGACGGCTTGTTGGTAGCACCCGGTGTTGTCTTGCACAAGATATCCAGAGGATGTTGGACACAGCTGTTGACAATATGAATGCTGATGTTGAACCTGATGAGCCCTGAGTTGCTGTTGTTGTATACGTAGATAAGGTTGTTGAATATGTGAGGTGCTTGAATTAGTTTGAGGGTTTACACGTGCAATTGGTAGGCTGGTCTGTTGTTGCTTAGAGTATCTAGTGATACCACCATCAATGGAGGTTTGACCTGTGTGCGATTCCGTTACACGAACCTCTTCTTGTGTACATCTATATTGTTGCTCATGGGCTGCGATCTTGAGCTCTGAAGGAAGAAACAAACCAGACTGTTCAGGACTTGGACGAATGGGTATGAAGAGAGCTCGTTGTGTCATATTTGGATAAGATTTAGACTTCCGCATGAGATTATTACTTTTTGACCTCATCACAAGTTCTTTACTTTCTAAAGACTCTGGTTCCAGAGATCTCTGACGTTGGCTGCTATTTTCTGAAAACTGAACCCGACCAGCAGCGCATACGAGCTCTGGTACACAACAGATTTCACTGACATCCTCAACTGTTGATTTCGATTCACACATTTGTCTTGAATTTCTGTCATCACTTTGTGTGGTACACACAAGCTTTTTACAATCTGTCTTTATTAGCTCCAAATGAACATCTTTCATTAGAAAACTCTCCAATTCCATCTTGGAACCTTCACAACCTCTAGTACTCACAAACAGTTTAGTCCCACTATGTTTTTCACTTTCTTGGGGATTGTCAATACTGACAATGACATTATAATTGCTGGAATTATCATCTGCATTATATGTTGAACATTTACTGTTGCTAATCACATTTACTTCGTAGTTATCACATCCATTTTCTGTAAGTTCAGTTTGCCTATTATCGATAACTGAGTGTAAAAGTGAAGCTTCATCTCTTGGTGAATTCCTGTCCAACTTTGGTGAATTCCTGTCCAACTTTGGTGAATTCATGTCCTCTATTTTTAGGTCAATATTATCACAGTTTATATCCATTTTCAGACTAGCACTAGAACCTTCACCAAGAGAACCATCACTTGACTTTTGGTCACAATGATAATCCGTAAGCGATGACTCACACAAACCGCTTGAGGAATTCCCCGAGTGGTTGTCGGGACTGGGTGATGATTCATGCATAAAATTTGATCCTGAAGAGGAAGCAGAAGTCAATCCTTTGGTAATAATTATTTGTTCGCTACTTCCAGCCCGGTAAGAACGAGCTTCCGGTTTGGCAGTTGCCGTGTTACCAATAACGCTGCTGTTAACTATAATCATAGTCTGCATATTGCTATATTCCAGCGGCATCTCGCGGGCTCCTTTCAGCTCAATGCTGGGAGGAGGTGCCGCCTTCATTGCCTCTTTGCTTATAGAGCTGCCAAGCGTGTAAGATGTAATATTATCTTTTCCCACCAAACATGGCATGCTGTGCAACAACATTCAACGGGAATATCCCGAGTCACTGTCTCGTACTTTCTACAACAGCGCGATTCATTGTCCAAACTAAGCGCACTTTCTAATAACAATTCATTGATTCAACTGAAATAATCAACACATTGTCACGTGTAACTTCTTTTTATATAAAAAAAATAAAATTAAAATTAAACACGACGTTCACTTCATTTGAATTTCACAACAGTAACATGTATTTGGTAAATATACAAATGCTAAAACGGCGCTACCTCCAAAGGAACGTTCTAAACCTGCATTGTAATGGAAATCTGTGGGTGAATCAATAGCACACTGTCTGCGTGTAATATTTACCCATTGATCTCCAACTTTATTGGTCATAATAAAGCACGGCTGTATGTCCTACAACTGAATATGTTTGTACAGGTCACAAAGATTATAAATCTTGAACTATCAGTTTACGTGCAAAATTTCGTATTGATAACTTCAAACTTGTAATACTAATGTTGGTATGGCAATATTCAACAAATTTAAAACAATACTGCCACTGTCCACACGCATAAAACAACACTACAGCTGCCCACACATACAAAAACATAACTACCACTACTCACATATATATAAATAGCAATCCTATAAGTAAGAACAAATAAGAAACAATACTATCACAAACTTAAAATAAAAAATATCACCACATACACTTAGAACAATACAAAAAACTTCAAACAAATTAAGAACAAAACTATCACTACCAATAAACTTTTAACAAAACTATACGCTACCAATAAATTTTTAACAAAACTATACACTACCAATAAACTTTTAACAAAACTATACGCTACCAATAAATTTTTAACAAAACTATACACTACCAATAAACTTTTAACAAAACTATACGCTACCAATAAACTTTTAACAAAACTATACGCTACCAATAAACTATGAACAAAGCTATCACTACCAATAAACTTTTAACAAAACTATCACTACCAATAAACTTTTAACAAAACTATCACTACCAATAAACTTTTAACAAAACTATCACTACCAATAAACTTTGAATACTACTAGTACCACTAATAACAGTATAACACTAACGTCAGTAATGTGAATATATGGTTCAGACAGCACATCAGCATATCGAAACATACCATTTACGTTTTTACGACAGTCACAATGACGAGAAATTTCCAGGAAACTGATAAAAGGCTGGTCTTGTTGGACTATTGCATACTCTCCTAGTCTGGAGATGAATACTTAACTTTAGATAAGACGGAAAAAGTGCGCAGCCTCTCTGTGAAGAACCGAAAATCACGTAATCGGCATCGAATTGTGACGTTTGAGTTTCAATGATCGTAAGTTATGGACAGCCCAGAGGATGATTAACAAACACCAGGACAGAAATCAACAAAATATTTCTCATGACACACCGGAAACAAATATGATTATCTCCGCCTGATTTTCACAATACACTACCTACGTGTTTGATTTCCTTCACAGTATTAATGTTAGTCATGGTTGTGTAGTAGTAGTAGTAGTAGTAGTAGTAGTAGTAGTAGTAGTAGTAGCAGTAGTAGTATTAGTGTCAGTAGTAGTAGTGTCAGTAGTAGTAGTAGTAGTAGTAGTAGTAGTAGTAGTAGTGTCAGTAGTAGTAGTAGTAGTAGTAGTAGTAGTAGTAGTGTCAGTAGTAGTAGTAGTAGTAGTGTCATTAGTAGTAGTAGTAGTAGTGTCAGTAGTAGTAGTAGTAGTAGTGTCAGTAGTAGTAGTAGTAGTAGTGTCAGTAGTAGTAGTAGTAGTAGTGTCAGTAGTAGTAGTAGTAGTAGTAGTGTCAGTAGTAGTAGCAGTAGTAGTAGTAGTAGTAGTAGTAGTAGTAGTATCATTAGTAATAAGCAGCAGCAGTAGTAGTAATTAGCACCGGCAGCATCAGCAGCAGTATTTGCAATGGTAGTTAATAGTAATGGTGTTGGTGGTAGTACTAGTTAGTAGTAGTAGTAATGATAGTAGTAGTAGTGGTAGCTGTAGTAGTAGCAGTAGTACTAGTTAGTGGTAGCAGTAGTGGTGGTGCTAGAAGTAGTATTAGTAGCAGCAGAAGTGGTGGTTGTAGGGGTGGTGATAGTAGCGGTGACTGTAAAAGCGGTGGCGGCAGTAGTAGTAGTAGTAGTAGTAGTAGTACAACTATGTACATTCTATAAGACACTAAATGATGTATAACACCTTGCAAATCAGACAATCTAGCCCTTGGACCCCTAGGATGTATAAACCATTTTACCTCTACAATGTATAAGCCCTTGGATTCTTAGAATGTATAAGCCATTGGACTCTCTAGAATGTATAAGCCCTTGGACCCTCTAGGGGTAAAAGCCCTTGAACCCCCTAGGATGTATAAGCCTTGGATCCTAAAGGATGAATATTAATTTGGACCCCTAGGATGTATAAGCCCTTGGATCCTCTAGGAAGAATACGAATTTGGACCTCATGGATGTATAAGCTATCGGATCCCCTATGATGTATAAGCCCTTTGACACCTAGGATGTATAAGTCATTGGGCCCCCTAGGATGTATAATCCATTGGATCTCCTAAGATGTAAAAGCCATTGGACCCCGAGGTTGTTTGACCAAAGTTGACGTCAACAATTTATTTTTATGGTGATTACATTTTTTTAAACTTGTGGAAAAATCTTGGATAGAAATCATAGACAACTCCTAAAAGATCACATTCAGACCAGGCAATGATTTATAGACAACCCCTAAAAGATCACATTCAGACCAGGCAGTGATTTATAGACAACTCCTAAAAGATCACATTCAGACCAGGCAGTGATTTATAGACAACTCCTAAAAGATCACATTCAGACCAAGCAGTGATTTATAGACAACTCCTAAAAGATCACATTCAGACCAGGCAATGATTTATAGACAACCCATAAAAGATCACATTCAGACCAGGCAGTGATTTATAGACAACCCATAAAAGATCACATTCAGACCAGGTAGTGATTTATAGACAACCCATAAAAGATCACATTCAGATCAGGCAATGATTTATAGACAACCCATAAAAGATCACATTCAGATCAGGCAATGATTTATAGACAACCCATAAAAGATCAAATTCAGATTAGGCAGTGATTTATAGACAACCCCTAAATGATCACATTCAGACCAGGCAGTGATTTATAGACAACCCATAAAAGATCACATTCAGACCAGGTAGTGATTTATAGACAACCCATAAAAGATCACATTCAGACCAGGCAATGATTTATAGACAATCCCTAAAAATCACATTCAGACCAGGCAATTATTTATAGACAATCCCTAAAAAATCACATTCAGACCAGACAGTCATTTATAGATAGCCCCTAAAAGATCACATTCACGCCAGGGCAGTGATTTATAAATATGCAACATGGTACCAACTCTGTTCTGGTCTCTGGTTTCATCTCTGCCCCTGGCAAGTCGTTATATTCTAATTAGGTCTTCGATGTACCTCCCAGATATACCGTACTTCCGGTGCACGAAGAGGTACGTCGCTAACTCTGGGCCACTTGCCAACGTTCTGCCAGAGATGTTGATAACGCAATGTTGCAATTGGCATCAGCAGCCTCGCAACTGAGGATGTGTATCATACCAGACATTATACAGCGACAGCTACAGGTGACTTAGTATATTTTTAGTTGAAGTTGTTAAATTAATTGAAAACGGGGTTGCCATTTTGATACTTTTTTTTATAGCTAATGACCCATACAACCTACTGTGGGCGTCTGTGACAATAAAAACGCAACACTGATCAGAGGTCAAGCATCCGTGATAGTAGTTAGCTTTGGGCGTGGTGAGCGGGGGTGAGTATTGGGACCGGTTCCCTTCTACAGCTATCCGGCTATATTACTGATATTGTTATAGACGTCACCATTCAGTGGATGTTGTACAAATACTGAGTTATTAGTTACCAATGCCGAAGTTAAATATGTCGAGCCATTGGCGCAAATAACAAAGCACATTTCCATTCTCTTGACTACACCGTGTAATCTTGTGGGACCATTGTTCTATTATAAGAAACACTCGGTGGTGTTTGAGAACAAATGTAATATGAAAGCTACGGGCCTTGAAATTATTGTTACCAATTTTTTATGTTGCTTGTTTTGGGGCCTTTTTTTTTAAATAACACATCTACTTTCCCAAATTGTCTTGTTAAGAATGACTACAAATTGTGTGGCAGATTTTTTTGTTTAAGTTTGGCTACAAATTGTGTGGCAGATTTTCTTCTAAGTTTGGCTGCAAATTGTGTGGCGGATTTTGTTATTTAAATTTGGCTATAAATTGTGTTGCAGATTTTCTTGTCTACGTTTGGCTACAACTTGTGTGGCAGATTTTCTTGTCTACGTTTGCCTACAAATTGTGTGGCAGATTTTCTTGTCTACGTTTGGCTACAAATTGTGTGGCAGATTTTCTTGTCTACGTTTGGCTACAAATTGTGTGACAGATTTTCTTTTCTACGTTTGGCTACAAATTGTGTGGAAGATTTTCTTGTCTACGTTTGGCTACAAATTGTGGGGTAGATTTTTTGTGAGGATATTCACTAATATATAAAGACTGTCTTCGCAAGCGACGATGAACATGGCATTAAGAAAGGTAAGAATATGATGAGATGACTTGCGCGATGAAATGTGATTAAAGGGAGGGAGAGTTGCGCAATGTCGTCAGCTTCACTCTCTTAATCCTAGGCAGATAGTCTCAGTAGCAAAACAAAATCAAAGCGACTGAGTGTGCGTCGGGGTGGAATAGATAATCAGGGTGATTTGTTGGTGTCAATATGCTCTAGCACGCCTGCTGGGTGGCGCCTTTCTGCCCATTGTCCCAATAAGAAATTGGGTTACTTTGCACAGTTCACAATCACATCCAGACAGAACATGTGCCTTTAATTAGATGACTAGGGGCATAAAACCGACTAGCTCCTCACAAGGAATGTAACTATTGTACCGGTAAGTCAGGCTTCTGTCACATGCGGACAACTGTTATGATCCACAAGTCATGAAGATTCGCCCGTGTGTTGCCGGGGCCCGAAATGGGAGCAAAGAATAGCAACACTTTTTACCTTCCATGCATGTCGAAAAAGGCGACTAAGGAGGTTATGGGATGGAGTTGGCTGTCCCATCCTAAATAGGGTCAGTGATCCAAAGCCATGCTGAAATCGGATTTGTCAGACAGAAAGGCGCGGATATCTCTGCAATGCTGTAAACCATAACAAAACTCATTTCGTTCTCCAGACTACATCCTGCTAATCTGCAGGAGTTTGAGAACGAAAGAAGAAGAAGAAGAAATGTATCAAACAGGTAGTTGCTGATACTGTTCTCGGGATGTGTAACTGGAAGTTTTCTTACGATTCGTAGACCTGATACAGTAAACATCAAGAATAGAAGATTTCAGAAAGTGAGACCTGATACAGTAAACATCAAGAATAGAATTTTTGATATAGTGAGACCTGATATAGTAAATAGCAAGAACAGAAGTTTTGATATAGTGAGACCTGATATAGTAAACAGCAAGAATAGAATTTTTGATATAGTGAGACCTGATATAGTAAATAGCAAGAACAGAAGTTTTGATATAGTGAGACCTGATATAGTAAACAGCAAGAATAGAATTTTTGATATAGTGAGACCTGATATAGTAAATAGCAAGAATTAGCAATAGCATATATTTGTTATTGTGCAATGAATAAAACTTCGTTACTGCAAGTTTGCCTGTGCAGGAGCTACTACTATGGGGTTTCTGTGGAAATAAAGGCATCTTTGTCATAGCAGACGCAGCGATATATACAGGAAGGATTTCTGATTGTACGTCCAAAAGAAAAAAATCCTGTCCCAGCTGTGGATTTAACCCTGGACCTCAAGGGTCTAGAGCGGTGTTATAAAACCACACGGTCATGTGCAATGAATGAATCTTGATAATTGGACAGAGATAATACAAGTTCATAGAATGCTCACATTCTTGAAAATTCAGCATGTTTTAGTAGCTTATATAGAATTTTATAAATATGCCTTTTTTAAATCAACAATTTGGCAACCCTGATTGAAGGTTATTATTTTTATGATAAGGTTTTCTGGGACGAATGCCAGAAAACATACTGGCCAAGACATTTCCATTGAGACTTTCAAGAAATGTAATTGTATGTGTAAAGAAGCGCAGATTGTTTCACCGTTGTGACGATGTCACGTGGCTAAATATAATGTTTGGTTATAGTGGGTTGAACTGCAATAAAACTGTAAACCGATAAACTAGGAGTAGAGAACACAAAGTATTGAGTTTTACAGTTCACAATACAGACTAAATCATACAGAAAATATTATTATTATTAAAGCAAACAGAACCGACGTTTAAAAAAACAGGCTTTATCAAGGAACACATAACAGGACAAACGAACACTACTATTTTTTCTACTTCTGGGTCCACTCTCTGATAACCAACACGAAAGTTTGTGTTAATTCCACCAGGGAGCGTGAAGTACGTTATGCTGTCGGCTTACATCATAGCTGCATTATTTGCTCCTCGGTAGTTCCAGCAAATCCGTTTTCTGTATGAGCACTACTAACACAGTGGAATCCCTCGGTAACGCAGACGTACATAACACATGGTATTATTTAACAAAACTTTTTAAAATCCCAAATTATATGTATTCTTAATTGTTTATACTGTATATAGCGAATTTCCGTTATTACATACATATTTCTCCGATCCGAAATAAGTTATTATAACGGGATTTGACTGTCACGGCAAATGGAGAACATTAAATATTCATTAGGAATATAAATTGCTTTATTTGTCCACTATCTGGCGTGTAATTTTTCTTGATTACAACTTTTGGCCGGAGGATGGATACAAACTGTTTCGTGTGTTGTCAGTCTTTTTGAATTTAGTATGTTCCCTTTAAACTGTAAAACTGAATACTTTACGCTCTGTCTCTACCTATTGTCTTTATACAATTTACACATCTCTTTCAATTCATCTTCAACCTGTCATTGTCATCGTAATCATCCATACAGAGTGACACTGAATTCGAGTCGCAAATACTAAGTCTAGAACCGTGACTTTCGGCTTTATAACGACTACTGGCTAATAGAAAACTCAGCCTTTAAAAATGACTAATTTGACTATTCCCTTGATTTTCATTGGTTGTCACACAAAGTATAATCATAGTGACCAATGTAAATCACGGGAATAATTCCCTGAATCATTACAACAGCTTGATTTCCTCTTAGCCAGCAGGTCTTATATATCTGAGGGTTAAGCTAGATTAGTGGTTCTCGTTTCCCGCTGACGCTCCTCTTGGTCATTTTGCATAGGCCTTATCTCCCCCATCCCCCCCCCACTATTAGACCCCATACCCATTCTTCAACAACGTGGATCGGAACAAATCCTACATAGAAGTGTGTCAACAACTCGTAAATTGGTTAGCTAATTTTTATTGGCACAATACAAGAATCAGTGGACAGGTTTCTATGGAACAAATAGCTAACATAATTAAACGGAATGAAATTCGGATAAGTCGCATATACCAACGCTTCCAATATTCGACACGTTTCGCAATGAGAGCCTCTGACCACTGGCCATGCGCGCTGCACACTGAGTGGGAGGTGGATGGCCAGTTCATTGCGCGCAAATAGCTAGATCAGTATTTTAAGTTACAACATTTTAAGTTTCCGAGATAGTGCAATAGCATATGAAATTAAAAAGTTGGTATGTTGTCACGTGATTTGTCCAGATTCTTGTATTGTACCTTTTTATTTTATCATAAACTTTGCATTACAGGATTTTATTTAAACAAAATGAAATTATGGAAACTATTCTCATTCTTCATGTGCATTTTCTCCAATTATTATTTTTTGAAACGTGATAATATTTTTAACCGAAAAAGGATTCCTGCCTTAAATGCACTAACTTTCAAAATAGCTCCGCCAACATTCCTCCCTTAAGATCACCTCGCCAACCTATGGAGGCGGACCCAGTTTTTGAACCGTTGGTCAAGAGCCTATCACAGAAATCAAGAGAACCGTCGCTTGCTCCCCTGAAGAATCCTATAAGTATCATTAATGTCTAGTCAATTAGAATTGAGAGAGAATGAAAAACTTTGGTATAGAAAACTTTGCATTATGTATATATGTGATTTGTATGTCTCCATATGATTATACTGTTTGTGACATCTAATGCAACCTAAGGGAATAATCAAATGAGCAATAGAGAAGGGTACATTTTTCATTTGCGAATAGGTCTTATGCTGTAGACCAGGGCTATTCAATTGGCGGCCCGCGGAGGCCTAGTACGTGGCCCGCGGATCATTGCTAAAACAGTGAAATAAAGTTATAAAAAAACACCGAGTGCATGCCCCGTGCGTTCTTTCTTGATCCATTTCAGATAATCACAATTATCAGCGGTAGAGCACTCACACAACAGTTAGAACTACACTCAGACAACAGTTAGGGCCATTCACACACTAGTTAGACCTAAACTCAGACAACAGTTAGATCTACATTCACACACTAGTTAGACCTAAACTCAGACAACAGTTAGATCTACATTCACACAATAGAACTACTCACATATTGGCTTAGAAAGATGACATAAATTGTGTAATTATAGAAACCGTACATAGACACGGAGTGACCATGGTCAATACAACCCTATGACCAAAGACAGACATCTCCACCCACCCCCTCCTAAACTACGACGCTTAAAGTCTCAAATGGAGATTCGATAGATCATAGATGGATTTAGTTAATTAGTTAGTTATTCCTCTAGGGCCAAAGATGGCACATAGGGCGGATGTCATAGATTTCCATGTCTCTCGTTTCATTGCAATTTGCTTTAGATCTTCATTGTTTCTGATACTGATGGTGAAACGTTCTCTTGTAATAGTTCTACTTAAAGTTTCTTTTGGTATTCCTCGTTTCCTCTTTCCCTTTGGTGACCACATCAAAGCTTGACACGGAAGTCTTTCGGTATCCATTCGTAGCGCGTGTCCAATGTTACTCCAGCGACGCTTTCTAATATAGGTGGATACATATAGATGGATGGATAGAACTATAAGAATCGCTTGGTGCCAGACTTGAGCACCGACTGGTGATTTATAAGTGAAACTATCACCTGTGTTTTTGGATCGAATTGGGAACACGTAGAAGTAATACTGTGCTCTGTCAATGTATGTTATAAGAAGGTACTAAGTTGGCCATGGCCAACCAACAATATAAGACATACGGACTCATTAGAAAAACTGTTTTCTAAAGTGAGTCCTTTGACTTACACCGTGATTTGAATTGGTTCGCAAAACAAAATATACACAAGGTGACCAATACAAAACACGATAAAAGTCACATGACTCACTTTAGAATGATGTTTACCAATGGCCCAGAAGGTATTATATTGACGATTGGTCACGTTGCGGACTATCTACCCTTCCCTATTCAAACATGAGCTGATATGACAGACAAATGGGCAGTCACATATGTGTGAACAGAGAGGTATGTCTGAGACAGACAATGATTGATTTGACAGACAAATGGGAAGCTAAATTATGTGTCAACAGAGAGATGCTTGAGACAGACATGGACGGATATGACATCCACATAGCTTGTGCCACAGATGTGTGCAGCTAATGTACATCTAATACACATCTCAATAAAATGTATTAAGCCTAATGAGTGAGGATTAGGTCACGAATCCTACTACTCCTCGAATCCTACTACTCCTCTCGCAATCTGTTTGAGACGGGCTACTCATTTGTTACAACTAGGCCGACTAGGCATTAGACATCCCTAGGCAAAAATTGATTAAAACCTTTGTATTTTCTCCATACTATGACCGATTGGTCACGCTCTAGCTGTTGAGCTATGACTTTCTACTATATCAGACCTACTGGTTAATGAGAAATCAATGACTTCTTAATGACTCTTTGATTACTTCCCTGATTATCATTAGTCAATGATTATACTTTGTGTGACAGTCAACGAAAATTAACGGAATAGTCAAGTCAGTCATTTTAGAAGACTTGTTTTCCCATTAGCCAATATGTCCGATGGTCACAGTTCAGCAAAGCATCGTAACTTTAAAACTACGCAGCGTCTTGGCGTCAGGAGCAAGACAGAAGAATGTTAGTATCAACACTGTGCAATAATAAAATGTTTATCGCAAGGATCGGCTGAGAATGTTTTGGTGGTTAATATCCCCGTCAATGGAGGGTCAAAGTGACAGAGAAACCTTGCGGAGGGGATATATGAAACCGAAATGGGCAAATATCGCAGTCACGCTGTAACCATAACACAGAGCATTACGATCTCCACTGGACTACAACCTGACAACATGCAGGAGTTTGACAACGAACGCGGAAGTGGTAGAAAAATAAAACAAATAATACTTCCACGTTACAATTATAAATCGCCACATTGGAGAAAACATACTCTCCTACACATGTGCAACCAGGAGCGTAGATTAGGTTAGGGGAGGGGGATTCAAACCCCCAACTCTTTAGCAAATCGGAACATGGCTATTAGCAATAGGAACGTGCTTTAAAGGCGGGTAAAATAAAATTTAAAAAAGCCCCAAATAAATATCCTTGGTGATGTTTCAAAAAAAGGACATGAAATTTTACATTACAAACAAAATACGATCTAACACTCGAAAATAAGCTAATGGTTCTTTTTAGGTAAACCTCCCCCCCTCCCTTTTAGTGATCTTATCGGCGGCCCTGTGTAAAAATCGTTACACGTATACATCGCAATTTACAAATAGTAATCGCTATTACATCACTACATATAGATGTCTGTCTGTAACGGCGAGATAGGATGGGAACTGGCCACCCCACCTAATAGTTGCTGCGGCTTAGTACACGAAGAGTTATCTTCATCCCCGACGGCAGGTTGCTGACATGGGACATAACTTTAATTTTACACGTATATATACATAACCATGTCTTGGATTGTCCTTGTGGTTAGATTAAGTGAATCAAGGCATCCATTATTACTGATGGTCCCAGCTTTGACATAAACCAAATCCAACTCACGTCCATGTTTGAAATATACTTTCCTCGTTGACAAAGGAGAATTTTTGTTATTAAAAATATATAAATACTAACATCACATTTATAAGTCAGTGAACGTAAAATAGGTAACTGTCATCACATGTACAAATCGCTACACAATTATAAATACCAACCATTACATTACATTTATGTCTCGCTACTGTTATAAATACCAACAATCACGATTATTAAATCTGCTAGTTATATATACCAACACCTACATTTGATTTATGTAACGCTACAGTTATAAATACCAACCATCACATATATTTATCGCTACACAGTTATAAATACCAACCACTACGTTTAATTTATGCTACACATTTATAAATACCAACAACTACACATATAAATCTCTACACAGTTATAAATACTAAATACCAACCACTACGTTTAATTTATGTAACGCTACACGTTTATAAATACCAACCATCACATATATTTATCGCTACACGGTTATAAATACCAACCATCACATATATTTATCAATACACGTTTATAAATACCAACCGATACGTTTAATTTATGCTACACATTTATAAATACCAACCATAACATGTATGTATCGCTACACATTTATAAATACCAACCATCACATATATTTATCGCTACTCAGTTATAAATACCAGCCACTATGTTTAAGTTATGTATCGCTACACATTTATAAATACCAACCACTACGTTTAATTTATGTAACGCTACACAGTTATAAATACCAACCATCACATATATTTATCGCTACTCAGTTATAAATACCAACCACTATGTTTAAGTAATGTAACGTTACACATTTATAAATACCAACCATCACTATTAAATCGCTAAAAGCACAAACATCATTGTCATGCCGTTGCACTCAGAAAAAGTTATCATAATCACAATAATACATTCTAACGGCCACGTTTATTATTAACAAGTCTCGAAAACCTTAAGAAAACAGTCGGATACCCTAACCAAAATACACATAAACAGAGGCAGACATGTAAAAAAATTACACGAACACACATAGGAACGTGCGTCACTGGCCAACTCAGCGGCGATATATGTATTCCCCCCAAAACAACTCTCGCATTCGCTCCGAAATCACGTCGTCGCCAGGTCACGAGCAGTACTTCCCCTGTAGCACACGGTCTGTTACCAGACTCAGGTAGGACGTGAAGTACTGAACATTTCAGCTTACTAAGCATAACATAGGATGAAGTCATTGAGGAACGTTGGAGTTTCATGTTTACTTTGGGGGGGGGGGGGGGGGAGAGAAGGGATTGGGTGAGGGGTGAACCTGAAAGTGCAAATAGTTCAACACTATATTTTTTTTAATATTCTATATCTTCTACTTCCTCGTTTTCCAGCTAGTCAGACACAGACATGGATTTCATCAATGAACTGTACTGTGGTCAACATCCCTGACACATGGACCGTAGAGTGTGTCCGTAGTAGGTAGTTCATGAGCATGCCTCTATCTTGTGGAGAGGCGTGCCACTTTCAACCAGCAGACAACAAAGTCTAATTAGGTTATATCAGGACACACTACCATAAAATATTAGAGGTAATAAAAACCCCGAAGTTATATATATATATATATATCCACGATGCTGGATGATACTCGGGGTCTATATATATTATATATATATTATATATATTAAGTTTGTCCGTCAGAACTATTTCAGATGGCCATAGTTTCCTACTTGTCGTGTCGTACTCTGGGATATTTCGTATAATATGTTCTGCGTTTTCTGAAGTTTTTTCACAGGGGGAAAATACTCGTGTCACTTGGTATATGATCAGAACATCCTATTAGATTTCCAGCAGGATGTAGTCCAGAGAATGGAAATGCGTTGTGTCACCGTTTTATTTGCGACAATGGCCCGACACATCCGCCTTTGGCGGGAGATTAATCTAAACTAGGTGGTTAGAGTAATATAATTTATATGGTTAGAGTAATCTAATGTAGGTGGTTAGAGTACTACCATCGACAAGGAATAATTGGAACATGTCAACAACTTTGACTATCTCGGGGTCTAACTTAAACATAACAGAAGATGATTCATAATACATTTCGTGAGAATTGGCCAAATGTCATCAGCAATGTAAAATAAATATCAGTATTGAAATGCAATGTAAAATAAATATCAGTTTTTGAAAAGCAATGTTGCTCGAAAGATCATTAAGATTATCATGGACAGAAAGACGATCAAAAGTAAAGGCTTGAACATAGAAGTCCGCCGGAGACGGATGTTTCTGACCATTGGCGCAAAAAAAACTGCGACTCAACGCATTTCCATTTTCTGGACTACATTCTGCTGGAAATCTAGTAGGACCATTGTCTTGCTAGAAGCGAAATTCAGCGGAAATTTGAGAATGAACGCTGAAGAAGAAGAATCGTGTACATGAGAAGAGCTGAAACATAAAAAAATTCAATGGGTTAGAAAGATTAATAATGGAGGAAAAGTTTATAGGAAAGGGAACATGAGGCAGACCAAGTCTACCATTGACACAGGATATTAAAGACTTTCTGAACACGATGCTGGATGAAGCTGGGCTGTTTGTAAAGAACTGGGAGGCTTGAGTTTTGAGCTTTCACTGTAGATTATCATCAGAGCACTCCGGACAAGTCCATAGCAACATTTGTTTATCAGAGGGTCAGATGCAGAAATACACAGCTGGTCGCGGGTTTGGCGCAAAAAGAAACAAAAGAAAGAAAAACCGCCAATATAAAAGATTAATTATTACCCATGTAAATGTTATTAAACATACATTTTAACATATTTTTTTGAACTAGCGGACATTTACATGTGTATACAATCTTTTAAAATACATGCAATTTCAGGCCAGGCTCGAAATTAAAACTGGATTATGTTTAGGAGGACCGAAAGTCAGCAGTTACGATTCTTGTTTAAGGACTGGCGGGCCGGGAAATGTTGAACAGTGGGCCGGATCCAGCCCGCGTACCGTAGGTTGCTGACCCCTGTCATAGTCTCAATACATCTATCAGAGTATAGAGATCGATAGTTCCAGTTCGATGCTGACTTACCAGTCTGTTCGTATATCTATTATGTTTCTCTTTACATAAAAGACATCGATTCGTGCACATTGACAGTGAGGACAACGTTCTGCAAAAACACACCATGTCACGCAGAAGAAGAAGAGGAAGACAAAGAGTAATATCAATTGTTCCAGTTTTTACTTTGTGGTCCCCCAGAAAAACGCTGAGCTCCCAGAATGGCCACATGGCCCACGTTAAAGAAAACACTGGCCATGAGCTATGAAGAATAGTTGGACAACCATTCGTTAGACAAACTTAGATAAATTGTAAATTTGAGGATTTATGTATCACCGGTACAATCAAACATACGGACACTTGAGAAGTAACCGCTAACTAAAGACACGATTAGAACAGACATGATTTCACCGAGGAAAAACTGGATGTACACATTCAATGTTTGCATTGTGTGGAGAATTCTGAACTCATCCCCTACCCAAGTCCTAGCAAAAGGAATGCATTCCTGCATAGTTGAATGTTTTAATTCACTGACGGGCAACTATCAAAACCAGTAGGTCGTGTAAGATAGTTCAACGCTCAACGCGGGAAAACAGGAATTCCTGGGATGCCAGGCACTCTACACAGTTTCCCTGTTTATGTTTTGCCGAGACTGGAGCAAGAGCGGGTATTTGTTAGTTCATCATTTGAATGGGAAAAGGGGGGGGGGCGCAATATTCTGAAAGGATCAGACATCTATAGCTAGATCCCGCTGTAACAACTTTGTCCGGAAGGAAAAATTATGTATGTAATAACAGAAATTTGCTATAGACAGTACAAACAAGAATAAACATAAGCGGGGATTTTGAAGTGTTGTTATAGAGGAAAATATGGTATAAAAGAATGCGCTGTACATGGATTCCACTATATTACTACGGTATACACCCGTGACTTCAAGGGTTAGAAAATTGGGGGGGGGGGGGTACTAAGAACACTGCTTACCTTTCTTGAATATCGTGAGACGACTAAGGAAATTATGGGGTGGAATTAGGTGTCTCATCCCATATATGCTGAAAACGACCCAGAAGCGATGCGTATCGGGTGTGTCTGGTCGTATGACGCAGTTATCGCAGCAAAGCTATATATCATGATACAAAGTATTCTGTTCTCATGACTACATACAGCTAATCTGCAGGAGTTTGAGAACGAACGCAGAAGAAGAAGAAGACGACGGTACTCGCTATTACAACAGCACTCTTTACTTCATCATTCCCCTGATAGACTGTAGTCTTAAACATTATACAATCAAATCCCGTTATAACGACATGGTTGGAGACAACAAAATATTTACGTAGTAAATGAAATTCGCAATAAACACTACAAACAATATAGAATAAATATAATTGGGGATTCTGAGAAGTGTTGTTAAATATGGAATTCTGCTAGGTAGGTAGGTAGGTATTTAATGAGTTTGCCTCTCTTGTGCAGAGGCGTAGCCCTTTCAACCAGCAGACAACAAAGTTCAATTAGGTTATATCAGGACACACTACCATAAAATATTAGAGGTAACAAAGACCCCAGACTTAGTTTAGTGTAGGGAAAATATGTTATAAACGGATGCGCTTTATAAGGGAGGGGGGAATTCTGCTGTATCACATTTACCCGTAACCATCCGATTACTAGCTTCATCCATAGTGAAGTAACGTAAGCAAGGTGTCAATATGTCCACGGTTAGAAATGACTTAATGTAGTTGACTTCATTACACTTGGGAATATAAGACGTTTTGACTCATGGAATATCAAGCCTTTTTAAATGACTCACTTGACCATTCCATTGATTTTCATAGGCTGTCACACAAAGTATTATCATAGTGATTAATGACAATCTTGGGAATAGTACAATGTGTCATTAAGAAGGCTTGATTTCTCATTATGCAGTAGGTGTGATATCGTAGACGGTCATGGTTGACGGATAATCTGGTGCACTACTTCATGTTACGAGAATTGTGTGTTGATAGAGTGTCGCAGGCAGCCGTGGGAAAACTGGAGATCTGGGGATGTTGACTGACTGTTACACGCTAGATACGCAGGTACTTTGTGACCTACCAAGGGGGGGGGGGTTCCATCCCCACCCCCACCCTTTTTGTTCTCTGCTACAAGTTCTTCGGAATAGCTCGCTATGAACGTCCACGATATAAGACCCACTAGCTAATGGGCAAATCAAGCCTTTTATTTAAACTGACTCATTTCACGAGAGAGCTCCGTAAATTTCATTGGCTGTCACATAATGTATAGTGACCAATGAAAATAATAAGGAAAATAGTCAAATTAATTATTAAGAAAGCTTGATTTACTATTAGCCAATATGTGTTATATTGTAGACGGAGCACCTAGGTAAAGGTAGGTCCGTTGGCAGCAGCCTACCGTCGGGAATGAAGATATCTCTTTGTGTACTAAGCCGAAGATGGTGCGGCCAGAACCCTTCCTTACTTTCCCAACCCATGCGTTATCTACCCATTCACAGTTGATCGACTGGAGGAGCGGTTGTGTCAAGCGAGAAATCACGACCCGGACAAATTTGTGTGTCCTGACATGGTTTCGAACCTGGCACACTACCACGCGTGGTTTCGAAGCTCACTATCTACTAGACTATCTAGACCGCTGCTAGCATCAGGACAATAGCCGTAATATATTTCCAGCACGATGTAGTCCAGAGAATGAACATGTGTTGTCGCGCCGTTATATTTAGGCCAATGGCTCGACACCTCCGTCTTTTGTGGCAACCGACGTTAAATTCCCTTAAAAGAATAAGCTCTTGAGGAGACAGTGCTCGATGGTTACAAGTTATCTGTGGATCGCACATGCATAATTTGGAAGACTGCGTGATTCGGGTTGTTCATGTTAGCCACACGAATGTCACCATCGCCATGGATGACAGTTTAGATACCTTCTTACAACACAACAAAATAATACCATCTGATGAGACGGTTGACGATGACAGCGATAACATTCACATAGATCAATTATTAATAACCCTCCTCCGCACCCACATCAAATCGTGTATCTAGACTTTCTGATATAGAATAATTTGGAATATTGAGTTATAGGGGGGAAAAGGACCGAGCACCGATTGATACACATTGATTGGATTTATATAGGTATGTATACGGATATTATATAGGTTATATTGGTGTGTGTGAGGATTGATTGGGGAAGTGTTCTAATTGTTCTAGCTATCTGCTCTCGTGACTACATGTTTTTACTATTAACGAGTATAAGGATAGATGCGGCAGTAATCATAAAAGCCGCAGCTTCATACGAAATATATAATAGATGTAGTAAAGCATACAAAGCCATAGGGCAAATGACACCAATCTGCAGAAACAAAAATGTAGATTTAAACACCAAAATAACACCATTAAAAAAGGATTAATATGCCAACGCTGTACTACCAACGCCAAACATGGACAACGACAGCACAAGACAAACGTATACTTGTGATAGCTGAAATGGCATGCTTACGCAGAATTCTAGAAATATCGTTAAGAGACAGAGTGAGGAATGAGGACATTAGACAAAGAACGAGCACCGTCCCAATCTTGGAATACCTCAAGAGACAACAGATCAAAAGGTTTGCACACATCAGCAGACTACCATCAGACATCATACCACAGCAAACTATGCTACACAGATACAGCGAAGGCAGACCTAGAGACCGACCACGAAAACGATGGACCACAGAAATAAAACTAGATCTGAGAACCAATAGGCATGTCTGGTGTACGAATCAAGAAAAAAACCTAACCTAACATAAAAGTATGACTGAAATAAAAGAGGCGACAAATTCCACAATATACTCAGCACACAAGAGGGCCATCTCCAGAAAACTCTTCTACCCCTGACGCCGAAAGGGAACGAAGGGTTTCAGCGGATAGATATAACATCGTATCAGATGCATGACGTGTACATATGAAATTTTATTTTACCTTGGAAAGATGATTATATCTTAGCGTTGACTGAACCCCTACAATTGTGAAACCGGTGATCTAGCCGAGTATTGTGGACACCAATGACATTGACAAACTAAGGGGGATGGAGGAAGAACGCGGGGGAGGGGGGAATAGATCTTTAAAAAAAGTTATCACTTACTTTTTTGATACAGTTATCTTCTGAAAAGAAGGTGGGGGGGGGGGCAGAATCACTACTGGAATGTTTAATAATAAATTTTTATATATATATACTAGTTATAGAGTGCAAAATGCAAAGTTGTTTACTTTCAACGGGGGACGGGGTTATGTGTGGACTGAGGGCCCGTATATATATATATATATATATATATATATATATATATATATATATATATATATATATGAACTAACAAAATAATCAGAATAACGTCATAAATCTTGGCTGATACGATTTTGTCATAGGTCACTGCGTGCAATTGGCGGCGCCGTTCAATTACACACGGAAACAATCACAGATCAGTCACTTATGGTATGACTAATTATAAGTCTAGATATAACATTCAATACCCAATAATCGTAACCCCCTTATCTGTAGACTTGGATTCAGCTGATCAGTCAGGAACTTGAACTGATTTCTGCCTGTACATAAGATAGGTACATCGAGACAATCACCAGTAAAAACGTCTGTACAGAAAGGAAAACACAACATGAAAAGGCAGACTTTTGAATATTTCCGTATATTTCGTTGGTCGGCCTTGACTTATTAAAATGTAACTAGTAGTATAACAATAGTGATCAACGGAGATCACGAAAATAATTGTTAAAATAAATACCTAATGAAGGCCTAATTAATTCTGTGCTAAAATCATCTATACTGCAGATGGTCGTTGCTACATACATTCTCCTGCTCTGATTTCTCTTCAATTTGTTAGATAAAAGTGTTCCCTTATGGTGGAATGTCTGTTTCATCCGCGGACATCCGTCCAGCTATGGCGTATAGAACTATGGACACAACAGATTGAGCAGAATTATAGTAGTTCAAAATGCATGACTAAGCACAGTGCATATGTGGTCAAGTAAACAGAGTTTTAAAAGTGAAGAAAGATTTCAAAAACCAAACTGAACCAACATAGACCAGGAGCCAGCTGTTATATGTCAAGATAAACAAAAATAGGTAGATGTGTTACCAAAATAAAACATAACACAACCTAACAGCGAGGGCCAGCTGTTATACCCTGAGGCATTTACTGAAGCGGAGATCTGAGCACCAATAAGAATGTCCGGTGTACGATGAGGATAATCAACATACATAGCCTAACATGTTGTCAAGCCAACCAAACTGCACAGCATATCATTGAAGAAAGTTCACACTATGTCACATTATTAAGCACATAATGGCCTTCGGATACGCCTATGCATATTCATCATCATCAAGTGATGTCTCCGCATCGAAAGTTTGGCTGCTAGGGACCTCAAACATCCCCTGTCTCTTACTGTTGGTGGTGCTGCTAGACTATAACCTGTTCATCTTGTGATGTTTCCGACTTGTATCTCTGCGTACCTCTTGCTCGCCTCCCCTCGGCATTACCCTCAAGTAAGGTCTTCAACAAGGTGTCATGCCTTTTAATGTCAAAAATACTTTATTTGTTTTATCTGTATTTCATTTTACATGTCTTTTTTTCATACAAAGAGTTGTCAGAACCTCTTTCTTTTGTTTTCTTCTATTTCCGTGATTTTTCTTTCTATTCTTCTACGTATCCACATCTCAGAATCATCAATTCTGTCTTCTAGTTGTATGTTTATTTCTTTTTTGTATGCACCTAATCTGTAAAACAGATATAGTATGCACTTTACAATTCTCAAGTATATATTTCCTATATTTTCCCAGCAGATTTTTGTGTTATCTGACCTACTTTATCCCCGCCCCCGCTTCATGAGTCTGCTTAATGAGACAACGGGTCGCGGTGTGTCTCGCGAATAGCAGACATAGCAACAGAATAAAAACGTGACTTTTTACTTCATGCTTTCCATTCTCTCCGTGCATTTCGTTGGTATGCGACACTTAGTATATGCATAGTAACTAACAAAAAGCGTGACAATAATTGACATCATCACATAATGAAGGCTTGTTTTGATTCTGCTCGCAGGACTTCTATTGGAAACTTCGTTAATCAGGGATCGGCAACCTCTTTTGGGGGGGGGGGGGGGTCCGAGAGCCATATGCAAAAATACACAGCCGACGTTGTGAGCCGACGAGAAGAAATCATGCCGTCACAGTACCTGATAAAAAAGTATATTACGTCTAGAAATATGTCCGGTATGTTTTAATCAAGTTACCGTTGTTCAAGTTACCAATGTTCAGGTTACCGTTGTTCAAGTTACCGTTGTTCAAGTCACCGTTGTTCAAGTTACCGTTGTTCAAGTTACCGTTGTTCAAGCTACCGTTGTTCAAGCTACCGTTGTTCAAGCTACCGTTGTTCAAGTTACCGTTGTTCAAGTTACCGTTGTTCAAGTTACCGTTGTTCAAGTTACCGTTGTTCAAGAAGTTTGCTAAATGTTATTTTCTTTAAATTTTCACACGCTGTTTCATCATCATCATCGTCACGTTCATATTCGTCCTTGACATTGTAATGCTACAGAAAACACACAAATGCATTTAGTATATATATGGCATAGAACACGAGGCAGACCAAGACGACGATGGCAACATGACATCGAAGTCTGAACATGACACTGGAAGAAGCTGGGCAGCTTGCACAGAACCGAGAGGCTCTTTTGTTTATATAACTCAGTAGAGTAAAGAAACACTTAGACTTCATGACGCTCTGCAACAAGGTAGACCCAACGAAATGTAATCTTGATTAGAAATACTGATACAGAGGGTCTATTCCTGGTCTAATTTTGCCGTATTGTGTGTGTTCAATCATTCGTAGAATTACGTTAGCGTCATCAATAGGTCAGCAGTTTCTTATTGATTTTTCTTACAGGTAGAAGAATGGAGGTAGTAACAGCAGCCTGGCGTTGGATCTGGTAAACCGTACTGAGCATATCTGTTATTATTTCCGTTTCGCAGTGTATTCTTCGGAAGGTCGAAAGTGGATGGTTGCGTCATGAATGGTCAGCAAGCCCTTAGATTTGGGGGGGGGGGTGTCGTCACACATCTCCCTCCCCTCCCCTAAAACTTATCAAACCAGAACATGACTTTTAGTACTAGGAACTTAGCCAAAAGATAGGGGCCCCCTCTCCCGTAGCGATTTTTCACAAAAAAGATCCTCAAATTTATCATCAATAGGGAATATTATTCAACGTAGGTGGGACGGAAGGACCACCCCCAGAATCTCCGTAGTCGTTTTCTAAGACATACGTGGTAGGCAACAGTGCTGTTATTCATTGTTTCCATTTCAGGCCCCATCAATACACGGACAAGTGCATATAGTACTATTACATCAGCCATGCACGCCAGGGAAAATAAAACTGTATTAGTGAGTAGACAAATTTTCCCAAACACGGTAACTTATTCACCCATGCTACAAATTAATAAATTGTTAGCATATCTTAGGCAGGACTTAGCCATTAACCCAGCATTTTTGCGATGTACTGATTTTCTAGGCAACATAAATTACGTTCAGAAGTTTGCCATTGCTTTCTGAATAGTTCGTATCCACGATTTTCCTGTGGTGAGATTCGAACCCGGTACCTTGGCCATCACAGACGCGTACTATGCCACAGAGCCGAACAATCCTATATTCAGGACGTAGCCATAATTGTTTTGCATTGTTTTCCGGCTATGTGTTGCTCATATAATTCTGCATGAGTTATATGAACACATAGACATCACGGCTATAAAGCCAGAGGCAGACCATGTACAAGATGTATCACAGAAATCAAAGACACCACAGGAACAAGCTTACAAACAGCACACAAGTAGCCAATCTCCAGAGAACTTTTCTACCCCTGACGCCGCAAGGCAAACAAGGACCAGAGCGTATATATAGATATAGCACTGCATTTTGGATGTACTAAATCTACAGGCAATATTTCAGTTCAGTAGCATGCTGCTTTCTGAAGGGTTAGAATGGGCGACTGCTTGCAACTAGAATAGATCTAAAGGTCTGGTCATTCGAGACCAACTCACCGTCTTGTATTATTTGCTCCTCTTTATGAGTCTCGGCAACACCAAAACACATTTCAATGTAAGTATGTTGATAACATAATGATGTTTCTTCTTCTTCTGCGTCGTTTCTCCAACTCTTGTTGGTTAACGGGATGTAGCAGCGTTGTGGCATATTTACAGCTTGTCTGAGATATATGCGCGTTTCAACGTGACAAGTCCGACTTCGTTATTGCATTTGGGTCACTGTAACCTCGAGGATGGAGCAACCAAACCAATCCCTTAATCTCCTGAGATGCCTCTTACAACATGCATGTCAGGTCGCAGTGTTGTTTTTCCTTGATCCTCTTTCGGGCCCACAACCCAAGTGAAATAAAATCACGCAACGCATACGCTACAGACACGTCAGGCGTGTCTATCGACCATCTATACACAGGCATCCCAGCTGAATTAATCTGAAACCGTTCGTTACGGTTTTGATTATTGTTGGAATTTTAATTGGTCGTTATTTACAACCTTAGAGTCGCATGCCAAAAATAGCCAAACCCAACCTATAGATTTCACACATATTGGAGACGAATTAATGTTTACGTTTTAGCGAACAGGTCTCCTATACCGCCGACGGTCGCGTGTCAGGCATTCGACCTCGCTTGCAGCTCACTGCGCAGTTATTTTCATGATAATTCAGACACTATAGCTTGTCCTGAATTCTCCAAGACCAGCTCACTCGGGCAACACGGATTTTTCAAACACTCACCAGCTGGTGTTAAAGCATACAGCTACAAACATTATAACTCAAAACTCTGCAGCCTACTCCGGTGCATGCGACCCAAAACACGAGCACTCATGCGAGGGGGGAAATAACTAGGTGACTGAGTTTGAATGGAACAACAAATACGTGAAGATGAATGGGCGTTGCCAGTCGTCTCGGCGCGTAAAGTATACAGGGACATAGCAAAAACATGCTATATTATACATTTGTTAAGTATTTACAGTATGATCCCTCTATAGCGCATATGTCTATATGAAATCCGTATTTAACAACACTTGTCTAAATCCCCAACTATTTTTATTCTCTATTATTTATACTGTATATAGCTAATTTCGGTTATTACATATAGGCCTATATTTCTTTGGTCCGGACCAAGTTGTTATAACGGGATTTCACTGTATTATCATTATGACGTTCGGATAACCCAAGGAATTCTAGATCGTGGTCGTCGGTAGTTGAAGACCGAATGGTTCATTGGTAAGTATCCTTCTAAAATGACCCATTTGACGTTTCCCGTGATTTCCATTGGCTGTCAACACAAAGTATAATTATTTTGACCAATGAAAATCACAGGAAAAGGCACATGAGTAATTTTGAATGGATGATTAGCCAACAGGCAGGCACATAAAGGGCCTACAGGAAATCGAAACACAACATTTACTACTAAAAGTATGGCAAGAATGCAGGCCAAGCTGAAAAAAAAAAACAACAAACCAGGGATTTTGTAAAAGAAGTTCATCAAATTTTCATTAAACTATGATTGTACACATATAAACGCACGAATGCCATATTTTGTATGTTACGCCAACAAAAACAGCTCCGTTCTGAGGACTACATTCTGCTAGAAATCTAATAGGACTATTGTCCATGAGAGATACAGCGGGAGAGCTAACAACTACAAACCTTCATTAACACTTGTAGCCTTCGCGGACCACCAGAAAGAACATCGACAATCACAAGTCGTCTGTAGGCCACATGTTACAAGCAACTGGACTTTAATAATATAATTAAACTCATAACTCGATAGGGTTGTAGGGGCGCCACACTGGAGACACCAGAGTAGCAGGGGCGCCACACTGGAGACATCAGAGTAGCAGGGGCGCCACACTGGAGACATCGAAGTCGTAGGGGGTGTCACACTGGAGACATCAGAGCCGTAGGGGGTGTCACACTGGAGACATCGGAGTCGTAGGAGGTGTCACACTGGAGACATCAGAGTCGTAGGGGGTGTCACACTGGAGACATCAGAGTCGCAGGGGGTGTCACACTGGAGACATCAGAGTCGTAGGGGGTGTCACACTGGAGACATTAACACACAAACGCCCTCCAAACATTATCCTTATCCATTCAGTTCTTATCCTTATCCATCTCCTGTTCAGCTTGCGTCGTCTTGTTTATCAAGTGGATTTTTGTCTACCATCCCTGTGGATTATCCACTTAAAGCAGTGGAGTTACATGCTTGAGTTGTACTCTGAGCAGGCGGCGAACTGCTTCACTAAGAGGTACAGAGCACATTTGTGGTAACCCGAGTAAAATTAAGTCAATCCTCTACAACTTTCAAGAGCGAGAAGGAGAGAAAAATGGAGATTGAGAGAGAAAGAGATGTAGAGTTGTGATTCATACAAGGAGCAGCAAGAGAAGCCTGTGTGTCAGGAAATGTCGGTGATTAAAGGTTCTCTTTTAAGAACTGTCTGGGCAGTAGAACGAGGGTGAGATGGCAGCCCAATGATAATATGCTGAACGGGAGATCATGGGAGATAAGGAAATGATAATTCTTTGAGCATAGTGAGTGGAAATATAACTACGTTTGTGATAGGAGACGTTGTGATGGTAATAGTAGTGATAGTAGTGGTGACATTGGCGACGATAGTAGCATTAGAAGTGATTGTAGTAGTGACGCTAGTAACATTATAGCTGATTGTAGTAGTGACGCTAGTAACATTATAGGTGATTGTAGTAGTGACGCTAGTAACATTATAGCTGATTGTAGTAGTGACGCTAGTAACATTATAGCTGATTGTAGTAGTGACGCTAGTAACATTATAGGTGATTGTAGTAGTGACGCTAGTAACATTATAGGTGATTGTAGTAGTGACGCTAGTAACATTATAGGTGATTGTAGTAGTGACGCTAGTAACATTATAGGTGATTGTAGTAGTGAGGCTAGTAACATTATAGGTGATTGTAGTAGTGACGCTAGTAACATTATAGGTGATTGTAGTAGTGACGCTAGTAACATTATAGCTGATTGTAGTAGTGACGCTAGTAACATTATAGGTGATTGTAGTAGTGACGCTAGTAACATTATAGGTGATTGTAGTAGTGACGACAGCAGCATTATACGTGATTGCAGTGGTGACGGTAGTTAAAAAGAGTAGGTAACAATGAGTTAAAAATTTAACACAGCAACTAAGCACATTTAGTCCTACGATACCAACTCAGTGAAATCCCGTTACAACTTGGTACGGACAGACAAAATATGTATGTAATAACAGAAATTCGCTATATATATATATATATATATTACAAACAATATATAATAAATATAATTGGGGATTTTGAAGTGTTGCGTTATATAAGGAAATTTGTTATAACAGAAAGTGTTGTAGTGGGATTCTACTGTACAAGGAAGTATGCCTACCATGTATTTGCAAATAGATTAAAATTAACTCCTTTTTTTTTACAGTAAAGTAGGCTAATCGGCCTTGACCTACTCATCATCAAATGCCGTGCTGAATGGCAAGGACGATCATATTTCTCCGTGTACATCGATTTCTCCTATATATCATCATCTCTGTTCGCCCGTGTGTTGCCGGGGCCCGAAAGAGGAGCAAAGAATAGCTACCTTCCACGCTAGTCGTAAAAGGCGACTAAGGAGGTTATGGGATGGAGTTAGCTGTCCCGTCCCATATAGGGTCAGTGACCCAAAGCCATGCTGAAGTCGGATGTGCCCGGCCGAAAGCCGCAGACATCGCAGCAATGCTGTAAACCACGACACAACGCATTCCGTTCTCCGGACTACATCCTGTTAATCTGCAGGACTTTGAGAATGAACGCAGAAGAAGATCATTTCTGTTGGTGTCGTCAATCGAAGCCATTTAGTCAAACTGTCCAATATCTTTTCCCTTCTATCTTTCCTGTTATCACTATATTCTCAATGCCTCCTCTTCTCATTATGTGCCCAATAAATGTTGACTGTCTTTTTCTTATATTATCAATAATACATCTTTTTCACATCCATCCTTCTAAGGCATTCTTCATTAGTAATCTTTGCTGTCCAAGGAATGCGTAACATTCTTCGAATAAACCACATTTCCTCAGTCTCTAATGATTTTTGTGATGTCTTATTGTAATGTTTTGTGATGTAGTTATATGTCCATGCTTCACTTCCATAGAGTAGCACTGGTTCAGTGTAGCATTTGAGGACACGTTTTCTAGTATCCATCGATATGGACATGTTGCATAGGTTTTTTTTTAATTTTATGGAATGCTGGTTTTACTTGTCCTATTCTGCTTATAATTTCGGTCTTGAATTTACCATCTGAAGTTATTAATGTTCCTAAATATTTGAAACTATTCACCTGTTTCAATTTTTCCTCATTTAATACTATTTTACTATTTGGTGGGGTACTATTTCCTGATATTATCATTGCTTCTGTCTTTTTTATGTTTAAACTAAAATCGTTTTGTTCACTTTCACAGTCCGATTTAACAGATCTTGGAGATGTTCTTGGCTTTCTGCTATTAACACAGTTTCATCATCTTATCGTAGATTATTGATACATTGCGTCCTCCTATTTTATTATTCGGTGTGGTACTATTTCCTGATATTATCATTGTCTCATTGACCTACTGACAAGTATTAGTATGACTTACTTGTACAAATAAAGAACAGTATTTGTAGATTCTACATGTCACATTACATCGAATCAGAAATATTCGGTCATGTCAAACTAGATGTCTGTCAACCTCAGGAATTGCGAGAGATGGGCTCTTATTAGTTAGTTATAACTACTTCGGATATAATACCTAACCAGGTCGGATATAATACCTAACCAGGTCGGATATAATACCTAACCAGGTCGGATATAATACCTAACCAGGTCGGATATAATACCTAACCAGGTCGGATATAATACCTAACCAGGTCGGATATAATACCTAACCAGGTCGGATATAATACCTAACCAGGTCGGATATAATACCTAACCAGGTCGGATATAATACCTAACCAGGTCGGATATAATACCTAACCAGGTCGGATATAATACCTAACCAGGTCGGATATAATACCTAACCAGGTCGGATATAATACCTAACCACTTTAGATATAATACGGTACCTAAACACTTCAGATATAATACCTAACCACGTCGGATAATACCTAACCACTTCGGATATAATACTTAACCACGTCGGATATAATACCTAACCATTTCGGATATAATACCTAACCACTTCGGATATAGGGCCTAATACTTAACCACGTCGGATATAATACCTAACCACTTCGGGTATAATACCTAACCACTTCGGATATAATACCTAACCACTTCGGGTATAATTATCATATATCACATTAGCCTATGGGATTACCTGTATTAGCTCCAAAACTTGAAGGTAAACACACCTACCTAGGAACATACATAAACTTTAAAAAATTGGCAGCATATCCCATTCAAGAGGTGTAGCCCACAGCATGTTTTTTGGCCTCTAGTGATTCTTTTTCACTTAAATACACACACAAAATAATGACTTAAATATATTACTTCCGCCGAAATAATGTATGTTCAAGTGTCCACAGAACTGAGTAACGAACAAACCAATATGGTAATTTGTTACACACAACACAAACTGAATGAAATACCAGGGAAGTATTTCAATCACTGACGAGACTAACGTGTGTAAGTGAGTGTGTGTCAAGCCTCCTGAGTTATTAGTAAACACGGCACACACACACACACACACACAAACGTTGTGGGAGGGGGTGGTAGTGAGAGAGAGAGTGTGTGTGAGAGAGAGAGAGAGGTGACAACACAGTTACATTGACGAGGTATGACTGGCAGTAGAGGTTTCGAACCACACTTATCGGTGTGACAAAAATTCCTGCCCTTACCGATGTCAGGAAACCGATGCAAAAGTCAACGTGTGATGACTCAACCAAGACAGTCGCCGGTAACAAGCCGTCATTAGTTACATTTTTGACTGTTCTGTGATTTTTGATGCACATTATTTATATACTTGGGAGTCACATTCCACACAAAAAAACCCCAAAGGCCGACCAACGCAATGTAGTAAAAAATTTTTTTTTAAATCAGTAGTTCATGTTTACTTTCCGCACGAGGTCATCACAATCGACGGTCAAGCTTAAAACAGTCCCATGGACTCACAGTAAATTACCCTCCACAAGTGAGACTATTTGACTTTTATAGTAATTCTCACTGGGCTGCCCACACAGTTATCAATGACAATTACGGAAAAAGGTAAATAGCGTAACTTTTGAAGAATCAATTGCAATAAAACACCACAGGCTCATAGGTAACCCCCCCTCCCAACATTTTAGTACTAGCAACTTCATCAAAAGGCCAGTAAACAGACATAAAGAACTCTCCCGTAGAGATTTTTTTTTGCAGAATACGCTATTAAATTTTTCAACAATCACAGAATCTGGGACACGAAACTCCAACCCCCCCACCCCACGAGGAGAACATATTATCTACGGCGCTGAGTCCACAGAACTATATAATTGGCAAGGGCCCCGTTAGTTTGGGGGGCTGTCCGTTTTATGTTTCACAGGCAGTGAATGTACACACCTTTAGGAAATCGTTTCCCCCCTTCCCCCCCCCCCCGTTTCCTTTTTACAAAATATTCTCAAGTTGCCATGACTCAGATGAAATGTATGTACAAATGAAATGAACGGGCCCCGGGTATCGCAAGGTTAGTGATTGAGCTCCATGACCTGTGTATAGAAGGTAAACTCAAAGGCTTAATTGTGATAATTTCCGTGAGTTTCGTTGGCACGCCTTTGCTATTTTTGGAATACGACTCGAGTATATAAATAGTATATTGTCTATTCCCAGGTGAATGATGGTTGATAGTATCCACACTTGCCGCTGTAGGGCTGGGAACCTTAGTTGTATATTCCCAGGTGAATGATGGTTGATAGTATCCACACTTGCCGCTGTAGGGCTGGGAGCCTTAGTTGTCTATTTCCAGGTGAATGATAGTATCCACACTTGCTATTAACCGTATATAAACATTGACCCAAACAATCACGACAATAACCAAAAACGTTCCGAATGAAGTTCTTTCTTTCTGTATAGCAAATCCTCTTTACACTGACACTAGAAATAATCAACAACCTAACCTACATTCTAATTAGTCCAAATTCTGACAATCCTTATTACTAGACAGTTAGAAACCTGCCGGGCGAAATTACACACCGATTTGGTGTCAGCTGAACGGACTACGATCAAATCTCGCCCACCACCAGATATTTGGTGAAATTACACACCCTCTGGCAAAGTATGTAATGTGAGCTGTGATTGTAATCTGGTTAATAGAGCATATTACATAAATAAGTAACTACGGAGGTCGCGGTGACTGGAATACCAGAACCGCTACATTAACTATTTTTTATGGCTAAAAGCTCTGATATAAAGAGATTTGACTATCTTTCTCGGTTTAAAATAGAGTAAATGAAAAATAGAGTAAATGGAAAATAGAGTAAATCGAAAATAGAATAAATGAAACAGAGTAAATGAAAAATAGAATACATGAAAAATAGAGTAAATGAAAAATAGAATACGTGAAAAATAGAGTAAATGGAAAATAGAATACATGAAACATAGAGTACATGAAAAAAGAGTAAATGAAAAATAGAGTAAATGAAAAATAGAGTAAATGAAAATAGAGTAAATGAAAAATAGAGTAAATGAAAAATAGAATAAATGAAAATAGAGTAAATAAAAAATAGAATAAATGAAAAATATAGAAAATGAAAATAGACTAAATGAAAAATAGTGTGTCATGTGACGTATTCTCTCCAGAACGTTGTCTTCCCAATAAACTTCCTGAACCTTTCTCTGTCATGGGCGATGAGGATTGCATTTTCCAACCACGTATTCATGTTATCTTTATTGTCGTCAGTCCATCGTCTTTTTGGTCTGCCTTTCCTCCTTCTTCCAGGTGCTCTTCCCTCCATTATTTGTCTTTCTAAACGGTTGTGTCACTTTATATGACCAAACAGGCGTAGTTTTCTTTTTACTAATGTGTTTAGTAACCAACACTTTGGAATCTTCAATGTGTTTATAGTATCTGAGTTTATCTTTTTTCTTTCCTTCCATGATAATAAAAAAATAGCATAAATGGAAAACAGAGTAAATGGAAAATAGAGTAATAGGAAAATAGAGTAAATGGACAATAGAGTAATTGAAAAACTGTGGTAAAACTGCATCAATAGTAAGTATATATCCCTCCTCTCCTCCCCCCCCCCCCCCAAAAAAAATATACAAATTGTTGAATAATTACTTTCCTGGAATAATACACATAATCGACGTGACGACTAAAAAGGTCTTTATCAAGATAGGGACACAGAAAGTGAATAGGAACCACTACGTTAAGAGGGGGAGGGGGGCTACATGTCATACATGTGGAAACTGACAGGACATGAATGTGACGAAAAAACAAAGGGAACGACGGGAATGTGGGTAATTACATGTAGAGAAAGTACAATACAACTGGAATATACACAATTGAAAAACTAAAGCAAAATCAACCAAAGATCGCAAAGTGTGTCGATGGGACAGTCAACTACTAAAACCACCTTAGTCGCTTCTTACGACTATTCTTTGCTCCAGGGAAAAATAACACAGGTAACAGTGCCACCATCCTTTGCTCCTGGGCCCGTCAACACACGGGCGATTTTAAAGTACTTTCCACAGCGGCCGTAAACAATTCCAGGGACCACACAGCTCAGAAAACACCGCTGTCAACTTCAAGGGACTACACAGCTCAGAATGGTTCTGTAATTGGAGCATAGTGTTAGATTTTCCTTCTTTGGTAGCAGTATGTAGACAGATCTTGTCCATTCCTTGGGACAAACTTCACTGTTCCAGATCGTGGTGCAGAGTGTGTGATAGATAGTGATGCTTCTTCTCCTCCTGCCTGGATCATTTCAGCAGTTATATTATCACACCCTGGACATTTCCCTCTCTACAGGTTTTGAATGTCCCGACTTCATCTAAACTGGGTTCTGGTTTCATTTCAAGGCTATTATTTATTATTTATTATATTTATTATCTTATTGTCCGTGTTTCTGCGGCGTTCCTCATACTTTTCCAGGCAGTATTCTTTCCATCTTTCCAGGATATCTTGTTTTCTGTCAATTTGTTACCATGTTTGCCTTGAATGATGTTTAGTGCTGGCTTGAACTCGCCTGTTAGAGTTATCACCTCTTTGAACATACAATAACTTTTTCCTTGTTTGTTCATCGCATGCATGTCTCCAGTATATATTTGTTTTTGTCTTGTATTCTTCCTTATTTTCTTGGTGATTTCTTTGTATTTGCTATCATTTGTTGTGTAATTCGTTGTTTTCAATTATCTTCTTTCTTCAATTAATTTGAGAGTTTAATCTGAGATGTAGTTGTTCTTCCTGATAACATTTCTGAGAAAGACCTGGAGAGATAATCTAAATTTAAGTCAGTTTAAGAACCCCTGAATTATCAATTGATGTCTTTGAGAGAATATCTAATTTTAAGTTAGTTTAAGAACCGGTGAATTATCAATTCATGTCTTTCTGAAATGTTCACCACTATTGAACCACCCACTGCTAACATTTCGTCTGTAGGTATCGTGTCCTCCGTTGATTCATATCTTCATTCCGGCTCTTTTCTTCATCCATTTCGCAGCTTAACAAGATCGTAACCGCTGGAAATCCCAGGTCAGATCGATATCATCGATTGTCAGCCACTGTCCTAGGTTCTGGCCTGTGCTCACGCTAGTTATTCTTGTGTATGTGTGGTTCCAGGCAGTGAATGAACTTGACGTAGGCTTAAGACAGAACGTTGCCCAGTTGTAAAATCTCCCATGTGAATCTGATTGTAAACAAACGAATTGCCATTGAAACGACAGCCATAGATGTGCACATTATTAGTGTAGAAATTCACATATAGAATTACAGAGGGTGTCTGTAAAGTCGCTGTGCATGGACTGCACACGGATCTCATTTGCACTAAATACAATTCATATGACGTAATGTCACCACCAATGTTCATGAGTGTACAGTGACTTGATAAGAACTCAGTATATACGAGTACATGTATGTGTGTGCACACACACACACAGATATATATATTGTGGCTCCTAATTGACTTGACCATCTGCTTTTTTCTGATGGCAGGTGATTGGTTCATCTGGTTGGTCTTCGGTAGCACTAAACCAGTTTCTTAACCAGTTTACTTGCTTTTTGATTTTCTGGTAATCCACAGCGAGATGGTATCCACTGCAGTGTTACTCTATGAACTATAAGACAGTTCATTAAGTAGTTTTTGTTAGTTTGTTAGTTTTCCAGACTGGAGACCTTGATGCACTGACCTTGCATCTGTCAGAATACCATGGGCTGAGCTAGAGTTGGTGTTCAGCAGTTTTTCAGTTCCACCCAGGTGGTGATAAGCACAATCATCGTTTAAGAGGGCTGGCTTCTAAATTTTAAAGAAAATTTTGTGGTCACGTTAAGAGGCATGACGGTATGGAGAGAGTGATATTGAAGGGAATGATAGAAGGTAACAGAGGTAGGTAAAGGCAGACCAAGACGCCGGTGGACAGAAGGCATACATGAATCCTTGCACGTGTCCGTAATGGAGGCGGGACAACTTGCACAAGACCGGGGAGAATTCAATAGATACATAACTAAAACTACGTTCTGGAAAGAATATGTACATATATATATGTACCAAGTCGTTAAAGACACCGAACTCTATCGAAACGGTCGAACCTGTTCATGGAACAAAAGCCAATCACACCAAGGGTAATTACGGCAATTCAAGCTGGTAATTCAAGCTGGTGGACAGAAAAAGCGTTTCAAAGACACGCTCAAGTCATCCTTGAAACATCTTAACATTGACGTATGCGCTTGGGAGAGCCTCGCTCAGGATAGAACATCATGGCGTTACAGCATTAGAACGGGAGCACTAGCGGCAGAAGAATTCAGACAAGAAACTGCAAGACAGAAGCGGTCACGTAGAAAAGAAAAAAACATCTCAACCTCACACAGATACCTTCTATTGTTGTCAATTCTGTAAAAGAACATTTTGTGCGCGCATTGGACTTGCTAGTCATTTAAAAACGCACTATTAACTTTATTATTTTATTATTTATTGTTATTATTATTATGGTTGAGTTTTTGGTCATCGTCGATCACGACGGACGAACATCAATTACGGCAACGTGTGTTTACAACCGCCTGCTGCTGTGACGTAGAAAAACCCCTAGTTGGACCTTGCTTGAATATAGATGTCCGTGGATGTGACCAACAAGCTATCTTTAGTCCCTTGAATTTCCCCTGAAATGCAAATTCCTTGGATTTTTACTGACTGTCACGCAGACTATAATCATATAATCATTTAAGAGGGATTGATTTTCCATTAGCACGTAGGTCTTATATTGTAGATGTAGACGGTAATTGGTAACATCCAGTTTGACAAACATGAAAACAAGAAAATGACATTTTCTAAAAGGTAAAACGCACCCCCACACCCCTGTTTTCCCCCATAACTGAAAACGTATTTAGGTATTTCTGGGTTTGTATCGCACCTTTGAAGGTTACGGTATTACGTAGAAGGCCAGCATCTTTCAGAGAATATGCGCATGTGCTCCAGTCTCCGGGTTCACGAAGTGCATTGAATGATTCTGTTTCATTGTTTTTATCCTGCTTAATTGTTCCGACTGCATCAAACACACGCCATTTCTTTATATCATATGGTACTTCTTTACTACTGCTAGTGAGACACTGTACAAGAAAGTAGTCACGGGTGTCGCGACCACTACAGTCTTATACAGTCCATTTATTATGTATTATATATATATATATATATATGGTTATAGTTTGTCGTCACAAAAGAGTCGTTTGTTACCAAAAATAACTGGGATTTCTCTAACAAGTAAAGGTAGATCCCGTAGCAGCAGCCTGCAGACGGGGATGAATGTACTAAGCCGCAGCAACTATTAAATGGAAACCAATCATTCATTTTTCCTTTAACGCTAAAGCTAGCGATAAGGCGGAGATCAGATCTCCCCAATTCTGTCTGTTCAAAGCTATTCGGTGCAGTTCTTGAATAGTATGAATATTGGTTGTTTTACTTTCTCTAAGTATTGGTCTTCTGAGTGTTTCCGGTAATGACGTCCGTTGATGGAGGCTGTTTCTCTAATCAAGTCTGGGTCATTCCGTCGATCGTTGGATTAATCAAATAACATTGTAAAGTCCAGACCGATTTGTGTAACAGAAGTCAGTTCATTAATTGGAATGACCAGCTATTATTCCTAGATGTGTTTACCTTACCCAACTTATGCGTCAAGTACTCATTTACAGCTGGGTACATTGGAAGAGGGGCGAAAAATAATAATACGGATTGATTTTATTTTTAATCCTTGGTTTCGAACCTTGCACAATATAGCATTTTGATAGTAAGCAAGCTCACTATCAACTAGTATACCTAGTTCCTCTTACAGTAAATAACAATAAATATCCTTTTCCACAATAAAATGATTGCTGGTCTCATGCAGTCACTCATCTAGGTTGATGTGACTTATGATTCATCGCATTTCGTGTACTTTCTGCAGCCAATCAATGAAAATAAGGGAAAAGTAGGGGTGCAAGGATATCTGACGCTGTGGGATACAGTGTATCTTCTTCTTTCGTGTGCTAATTATATATTCTCTTATTGTACATAAAAACTCATTAATACTTTGAATATTTTTCGTACAATTTGATGCGTTCAGTGTGCTCTGAAATTAATCGCGCCCGAAACCCTTCCTCCCCCATCGGGCTCTAAATTCTTTGACCCTGTATCCCCCTCCTAAAGTCTCCGCCCCAGAAGTGTTTTCGACCACTTTGAGTAACCCTGGCCTAAAGTGAAATGAAGAAGAAGGATAAAATAAGATAATAAACAAGCAGCTTGAACACGGACCTACAACCAATCATAAACTAACAAACTGTTCTGATATGTATTGGGAGAAAACATAAAATATGGGGAAAGAAATCAGAATATGTTTGTGATGTATAGACCTATTTTTAATTGAATAAAATGCTTGGAATGTATTCACTATTGCCTTTGAGATGAAGATAGACGGGCTTTAAACACAGAGCTAGAAGTTGTGAAATATGTACGTCGAGCTCCGGGTTACGCCGAAGATTCTTTAGGTAGTTTCATGAAAACAAACAGCAGAAAATAGAAAATAAAACCACAAATAATTATGAACATATTTTAGGATAAAAAAGACGAGCTTAAAAGAAAAAAGAAATCAAATATCATGCAATAATGATAAACTATTCTCCATCAGCGTTCTTTCTCTAACTCCCGCTGGGTTTCTTTTGTAGCAGCAGGAGTTCTAAAAGATTTCCAGCCGGATGTAGTCTAGAGAATGGAAATGAGTTATGTCGCCGTTTTCATTTGCGCCAATGGCCCGAAAGGTCCGTCTTCTGTGGATGATACTATTGTATATGATACTAGAAGAAAATAATATAGTTGGCACATATGTAGACATCTGTTCAGAATATATTGTAGATAATTGTGACAACCATATAAGTCAGGATATACAAGAGTGAGATATCCGTATAAGTCAGGATATACAAGAGTGAGATATCCGTATAAGTCAGGATATACAAGAGTGAGATATCCGTATAAGTCAGGATATACAAGAGTGAGATATCCGTATAAGTCAGGATATACAAGAGTGAGATATCCGTATAAGTCAGGATATACAAGAGTGAGATATCCGTAAAAGTCAGGATATACAAGAGTGAGATATCGTATAAGTCAGGATACACAAGAGTGAGATATCCGTATAAGTCAGGATATACAAGAGTGAGATATCCGTATAAGTCATGATATACAAGAGTGAGATATCGTATAAGTCAGGATATACAAGAGTGAGATATCTGTATGTCAGGATATACAAGAGTGAGATATCGTATAAGTCAGGATATACAAGAGTGAGATATCCGTATAAGTCAGGATATACAAGAGTGAGATATCGTATAAGTCAGGATACACAAGAGTGAGATATCCGTATAAGTCAGGATATACAAGAGTGAGATATCCGTATAAGTCAGGATATACAAGAGTGAGATATCGTATAAGTCAGGATATACAAGAGTGAGATATCGTATAAGTCAGGATATACAAGAGTGAGATATCGTATAAGTCAGGATATACAAGAGTGAGATATCTGTATGTCAGGATATACACGATTGAGATATCCGTATAAGTCAGGATAACCATCTGACAAACACAATTCATAAATCACATGACATGGGATTAAAGAACAAGAGCCCATGTACCACTGGATCAGCAACCAATCAATCAACTAATCAAACAAACAGAAAACAATGCAAGGTTTAAATTCATCAAAGGTATGACTAGTTAGCAGTCATAACATCTATCTAATACAGTGGGGCCCTTTATAGCGCATCCTGTTATAACATACTTTCTTGTATAACAACACATTTTAAAATCCTTAATTATTTTAATTTTTTATTGTTTGTACTGCATATAGCGAATTTCTGTTATTACATACATATTTTATCGTACCCAATATTTTATATTGGCCCGTCACGTTGTTATAACGGGATTCCACTGTATAATCTAAAACGCATTCTAACATTCAAACCAGTTCCCGGATAGACATATTGATTCTAGATGTTTCAGTGTACAATATGATATAAACAGAAGGGGGGTGGGGGGGGGGAACGAGTTTCCAGTTTGTCTATGAGTTTCCTTTCAAAGTCCAAGCATGAACATAAATACATTGTCAATTGTTGAATAAACATGACATGCCTTGGTGTATACAACTTTGTCTGTGGGAATGAACAATGTCCACGAATCACAAGTCGAATAGGAAGCGGATATGTAACATTGTTTAACATAAACGCCTGAGGATCCGTGCCTGGATTAGATTCTGATCCTGTAAAACGGGTTTAGTCATACGGGGTGATCCCTTCCCATCCCTTCAACAATCTAAGTTACTACATACGTCAGCGAGTTCTGTGCTCCTGTGTTCTCTTCATCTGAGCACGCAAGGTCACAAAAGTTGCCTCTTTTCCAACGAGTTCTGTGCCGCACTGTTCTCTACATATGTGTCCACGAGGTGACAAATATGGTCTATCTATTGACGGGAATTGAACCAGGTCCGTTACAGTGGCACAAAGTCTTCCAGCAACTCAAGTAAACAGGTTTTCCGTACTTGACCGACCACATTCCCCCCAAAAATGCTATGCCTACAAGACATTCAACCTGTGTGCTCAAGTCACTGAGAACGTAACAATCGAGACAAGGATTATTACAACAACAATATATGTTCTCTACATCTGTGTCCACGAAGATTTTTTTTTTGGTAGCCGCGTAGTGCAGTGGTTAGCGCACTGTCTTCGCATATGAGTGGTCCTGGGTTCATTCCCCAGCTGAGACGGAAATGTTGTTCAGATAGCAACGGCTCCCGGGTGGACCCAGCCTTAAATTGGTACCGGATTAATCCGGGAAGTAAAGACTGCGAGGGAGAGGAGATGGCTATCGCCCTCATCTATAGAGCTACTGAAATGTGAGATCGCTAACATCTCACACCCCTACGGCATTAATACGAGGTTTCAATGATTTGGTTTCTTCCTTCGGATTTATTTTATCTAGATAGTCCTCGGTCTTTCAACTGTCGTCTCTGCGTGTGGCTTCCAGTTCAAGTCTGGCTATGTTGTCAGTTTTATTTCTGAGGATGTGTTCTATTAATCTTCATTTTCGACTTTGTACCCCTACCTCTACAGGACACATGTCTTTTCTCCATAACTTAATCATTTGATATCGACTCTGGCCATCTAATGCAAAGAAAACGAAGGAGACATCTATTGATATATCTGACGTTTTATGATTGAATAAGTTTTTACATGCCATCACAAGAACTGTAGTAATAACGCTATTGGTCAAATATATTGACAAACTGATACTGGCGTGGTTCGAACATTTAATGAGAACGAACCCTTATTGGCCAGCTGCAAGAGCATACAACGTGAAATTGAAGCAACAATAGGCAGATGAAGATCAAGACGAATGTGGATTGGAGGAATTACCAAAGTTCTGAGACGCCACAATGTTACTGCATATCAAGCGACCAAACGTGACGTAGCCTAACAACCTATCATCATTCAATCATGCGACTCCTAACAGCAACAGCAACAAGAGAAGACAATGCATAGATAGACATGATATGTTACAGAGCCATAAAACAAAAATGATTTCCGATTTGTATTAAACAATCTAACACCGCCGAAGACGGAAGAATCAGGTCATAGTTTTCAATTAAAACGACGACACAACGCATTTCCATTCCCAGGACTACATCCTGCACGAAATCTACTGAAGTCTCAGAATCAATGTCCTAGAAGAAGAAACATAACATCGGTGATGCAATGCTGAAGAACTGGATATATCAACTATTTAAAACCAATCAAATCTACTGCTTCAAATCTACTCTACTGAAATATAATCTAATCAAATCTACTGCTTCAAATCTACTCTACTGAAATATAATCTAATCAAATCTACTGCTTCAAATCTACTCTACTGAAATATAATCTAATCAAATCTACTGCTTCAAATCTACTCTACTGAAATATAATCTAATCAAATCTACACACACCAAGTTTATCCTGGATATAAAACACAAAACAATAACTAGGTCTTGGTTTGAATACGCATCATGCTCATGTGGTTCACTCGGCCATCAGGAAGTATGCTACTAGGGCTCGCTCTGGGAAGGTCGAGGAATTGCGCCGTCGTTACTAAGCAAGTACAGTAGACGGCGTTAGTTAAACGGTATCTAGCGATGGTACTATAACACCTCTCAACAGAAAGTAAACACCTCCTAAAAGGCTAATTAGTTCTGATTATTTCCTTGAATTTCGTTGGTCAGCCTTGGCGTTTGTGCAGGGGCCCCAAGTATATAAACCAATGAAATCACGACAATAATAAAAAAAACGTAACGAATGTTTACCATCTGTTGAGTCTAAACTGGAGCACGGCCATGCTTCCAGTCAACCACTAGAACCACTAAGCTAACTATGCAGCTAAAGCACTTATGGGAAACCATCTACTATTACGCTGGCTCACAACTCGTATTGCCTTGACCTCTATTAACAAGATACACATTCCACACATATAAATACACAAGACAACATGGTCACCTGTCACAAATCCTCAATCTACTGGACGTGTGCATGATCCATCATTCAAACGTGTTCAGCTAACAGCGTCCATCTTATGAATAAAGCCATATACAAGCGTGCACTACTACACCACAACAGGTCGACTGGAAGTATCACCAAAAATATATTCGTAAAATTGTAAACACGACCACGGATCTGTTGGTCTCTAGCTTGCCTCATACAATGTCAATATTTATCAGGTAGGTCCTTTAAATAGCTCCCACCACACAAACAGAAATTAATAGAATATCTTGAACCTGAGAGGCCACGTGATACGGCGTCACCAATAACTTAACTTACTGAATAATGAATCAATGTCCTAGTTTATACTCTCTCCTATCACCCTCACCCCAATTATATTCTCTTCCCCCCCCCGCACCCAACAACCCCAACCCTATTTCAGACATTTTGCATTGTTACTGTTGGACTTGACTATGACTGGACTCATTATTACCGTGTTTCATCTCTTCTGATTGGTTGGTTGCTGATCTAGCGGTCCATGGGATATTCATCTCTTCTGATTGGTTGGTTGCTGATCCAGCTGTCCATGGGATATTCATCTCTTCTGATTGGTTGGTTGCTGATCTAGCGGTCCATGGGATATTCATCTCTTCTGATTGGTTGGTTGCTGATCCAGCTGTCCATGGGATATTCATCTCTTCTGATTGGTTGGTTGCTGATCTAGCGGTCCATGGGATATTCATCTCTTCTGATTGGTTGGTTGCTGATCCAGCGATCCATGGGATATTCATCTCTTCTGATTGGTTGGTTGCTGATCCAGCGATCCATGGGATATTCATCTCTTCTGATTGGTTGGTTGCTGATCCAGCTGTCCATGGGATATTCATCTCTTCTGATTGGTTGGTTGCTGATCCAGCTGTCCATGGGATATTCATCTCTTCTGATTGGTTGGTTGCTGATCTAGCGGTCCATGGGATATTCATCTCTTCTGATTGGTTGGTTGCTGATCCAGCGATCCATGGGATATTCATCTCTTCTGATTGGTTGGTTGCTGATCCAGCGATCCATGGGATATTCATCTCTTCTGATTGGTTGGTTGCTGATCCAGCTGTCCATGGGATATTCATCTCTTCTGATTGGTTGGTTGCTGATCCAGCTGTCCATGGGATATTCATCTCTTCTGATTGGTTGGTTGCTGATCTAGCGGTCCATGGGATATTCATCTCTTCTGATTGGTTGGTTGCTGATCCAGCGGTCCATGGGATATTCATCTCTTCTGATTGGTTGGTTGCTGATCCAGCTGTCCATGGGATATTCATCTCTTCTGATTGGTTGGTTGCTGATCCAGCTGTCCATGGGATATTCATCTCTTCTGATTGGTTGGTTGCTGATCCAGCTGTCCATGGGATATTCATCTCTTCTGATTGGTTGGTTGCTGATCTAGCGGTCCATGGGATATTCATCTCTTCTGATTGGTTGGTTGCTGATCCAGCGGTCCATGGGATATTTATCTCTTCTGATTGGTTGGTTGCTGATCCAGCGGTCCATGGGATATTTATCTCTTCTGATTGGTTGGTTGCTGATCCAGCGGTCCATGGGATATTTATCTCTTCTGATTGGTTGGTTGCTGATCCAGCGGTCCATGGGATATTTATCTCTTCTGATTGGTTGGTTGCTGATCCAGCGATCCATGGGATATTTATCTCTTCTGATTGGTTGGTTGCTGATCTAGCGGTCCATGGGATATTCATCTCTTCTGATTGGTTGGTTGCTGATCCAGCTGTCCATGAGATATTCATCTCTTCTGATTGGTTGGTTGCTGATCCAGCTGTCCATGGGATATTCATCTCTTCTGATTGGTTGGTTGCTGATCCAGCTGTCCATGGGATATTCATCTCTTCTGATTGGTTGGTTGCTGATCTAGCGGTCCATGGGATATTCATCTCTTCTGATTGGTTGGTTGCTGATCCAGCGGTCCATGGGATATTCATCTCTTCTGATTGGTTGGTTGCTGATCCAGCTGTCCATGGGATATTCATCTCTTCTGATTGGTTGGTTGCTGATCCAGCTGTCCATGGGATATTCATCTCTTCTGATTGGTTGGTTGCTGATCTAGCGGTCCATGGGATATTCATCTCTTCTGATTGGTTGGTTGCTGATCCAGCGGTCCATGGGATATTCATCTCTTCTGATTGGTTGGTTGCTGATCCAGCTGTCCATGGGATATTCATCTCTTCTGATTGGTTGGTTGCTGATCCAGCTGTCCATGGGATATTCATCTCTTCTGATTGGTTGGTTGCTGATCCAGCTGTCCATGGGATATTCATCTCTTCTGATTGGTTGGTTGCTGATCTAGCGGTCCATGGGATATTCATCTCTTCTGATTGGTTGGTTGCTGATCCAGCGGTCCATGGGATATTTATCTCTTCTGATTGGTTGGTTGCTGATCCAGCGGTCCATGGGATATTTATCTCTTCTGATTGGTTGGTTGCTGATCCAGCGGTCCATGGGATATTTATCTCTTCTGATTGGTTGGTTGCTGATCCAGCGGTCCATGGGATATTTATCTCTTCTGATTGGTTGGTTGCTGATCCAGCGATCCATGGGATATTTATCTCTTCTGATTGGTTGGTTGCTGATCTAGCGGTCCATGGGATATTTATCTCTTCTGATTGGTTGGTTGCTGATCCAGCGATCCATGGGATATTTATCTCTTCTGATTGGTTGGTTGCTGATCCAGCGGTCCATGGGATATTTATCTCTTCTGATTGGTTGGTTACTGATCCAGCGGTCCATGGGATATTTATCTCTTCTGATTGGTTGGTTGCTGATCCAGCGGTCCATGGGATATTCATCTCTTCTGATTGGTTGGTTGCTGATCCAGCGATCCATGGGATATTCATCTCTTCTGATTGGTTGTTTGCTGATCCAGCGGTCCATGGGATATTTATCTCTTCTGATTGGTTGGTTGCTGATCTAGCGGTCCATGGGATATTCATCTCTTCTGATTGGTTGGTTGCTGATCCAGCTGTCCATGGGATATTCATCTCTTCTGATTGGTTGGTTGCTGATCCAGCTGTCCATGGGATATTCATCTCTTCTGATTGGTTGGTTGCTGATCTAGCGGTCCATGGGATATTCATCTCTTCTGATTGGTTGGTTGCTGATCCAGCTGTCCATGGGATATTCATCTCTTCTGATTGGTTGGTTGCTGATCCAGCGGTCCATGGGATATTTATCTCTTCTGATTGGTTGGTTGCTGATCCAGCGGTCCATGGGATATTCATCTCTTCTGATTGGTTGGTTGCTGATCCAGCGGTCCATGGGATATTCATCTCTTCTGATTGGTTGGTTGCTGATCCAGCGGTGCATGGGATATTCATCTCTTCTGATTGGTTGGTTGCTGATCCAGCGGTGCATGGGATATTCATCTCTTCTGATTGGTTGGTTGCTGATCTAGCGGTCCATGGGATATTCATCTCTTCTGATTGGTTGGTTGCTGATCCAGCGGTCCATGGGATATTCATCTCTTCTGATTGGTTGGTTGCTGATCCAGCTGTCCATGGGATATTCATCTCTTCTGATTGGTTGGTTGCTGATCCAGCTGTCCATGGGATATTCATCTCTTCTGATTGGTTGGTTGCTGATCCAGCTGTCCATGGGATATTCATCTCTTCTGATTGGTTGGTTGCTGATCTAGCGGTCCATGGGATATTCATCTCTTCTGATTGGTTGGTTGCTGATCCAGCGGTCCATGGGATATTCATCTCTTCTGATTGGTTGGTTGCTGATCCAGCTGTCCATGGGATATTCATCTCTTCTGATTGGTTGGTTGCTGATCCAGCTGTCCATGGGATATTCATCTCTTCTGATTGGTTGGTTGCTGATCCAGCTGTCCATGGGATATTCATCTCTTCTGATTGGTTGGTTGCTGATCTAGCGGTCCATGGGATATTCATCTCTTCTGATTGGTTGGTTGCTGATCCAGCGGTCCATGGGATATTTATCTCTTCTGATTGGTTGGTTGCTGATCCAGCGGTCCATGGGATATTTATCTCTTCTGATTGGTTGGTTGCTGATCCAGCGGTCCATGGGATATTTATCTCTTCTGATTGGTTGGTTGCTGATCCAGCGGTCCATGGGATATTTATCTCTTCTGATTGGTTGGTTGCTGATCCAGCGATCCATGGGATATTTATCTCTTCTGATTGGTTGGTTGCTGATCTAGCGGTCCATGGGATTTTTATCTCTTCTGATTGGTTGGTTGCTGATCCAGCGATCCATGGGATATTTATCTCTTCTGATTGGTTGGTTGCTGATCCAGCGGTCCATGGGATATTTATCTCTTCTGATTGGTTGGTTACTGATCCAGCGGTCCATGGGATATTTATCTCTTCTGATTGGTTGGTTGCTGATCCAGCGGTCCATGGGATATTCATCTCTTCTGATTGGTTGGTTGCTGATCCAGCGATCCATGGGATATTCATCTCTTCTGATTGGTTGGTTGCTGATCCAGCGGTCCATGGGATATTTATCTCTTCTGATTGGTTGGTTACTGATCCAGCGGTCCATGGGATATTTATCTCTTCTGATTGGTTGGTTGCTGATCCAGCGCTCGATGGGATATGCATATCTTCTCATGTATCACGATTCGGAAACTCCCGCTGGATTTCTCTAGTAGCAGGACAATGGTCTTACTAGATTTCCAGCAGAATGTAGTCCAGAAAATGGAAATGTGTTGTGTTGTCGTTTTATTTGAAACCATGACCCGATACATCCTTCATCGGCGGCAGGGTACTCGATTATGAACATAGTTATTTTCATGGCAAATTCATTCATACACGTGGACGATATGATAGGAAAAAAACTGGTATAGTATCATATATTGAACATATTGACGCGCGTGTGTTGCCGGGGACCTAAAGGGGAGCAAAGAATAGCAACACTGTTTATCTTCCACGCATATCGTAAAAGGCGACTAAGGAGGTTATTGGATGGAGTTGGCTGTCCCATCCCATATAGGGTCAGTGACCCAAAGCCATGCTGAAGTCGGATGTACCAGGCCGAAATGTACAGATATCGCAGCAATGCTGTAAACCATGACACAACGCATTCCGTTTTCCGAACTACATCCTGCTAATCTGCGGGAGTTTGAGAACGAACGCAGAAGAAGAAGAAGAACATATTGAGAGACAGCAAGCAAAATGGTTCGGTCACCTTATGAGAATGAAGCCACACCAAATACCAATAAGAGCATATAACAAAACAAAAAAAAAAACACACATCCGAGCATAAAGTCAAAGGTAGACCAAGAAAACGGTGGATAGAAAACATCAAGATAGCCTTGAACAAACATGGACTAAATGCAACCTCGGCGACACATCTGGCCTTGGAACGACAACTTAAGCTCCCACCCCTACGCTTAACGGCAAGTGTGAAAGCGATCAACAATCATTGACCTGGGGATAGACAATAGATGCTCGTAGCCTGAAAAGGTTGAGAACCGTCTGTACTACAAGAACAGTATTGCCGACACAGTTAAATCTACTAGATGACAAAATCACACTTGGTAACATTTCAATGAATATATTACCTTTAAAGTGAGTCAAAGATAATTTTTTTAAGAAACCATGAACAAAAAAGGAAACAAAATAACGGAACCAAAATACTATAAGCTTTCTCATAGTGTGACCATCTTGAAAATAATCAGGGGATATTTTCTGAAAAACCCAACAGGTTAAATTTAGATTAGGGATCTCCAAGCGATGTATTTCCGAGTACAACATTCGGCAGTCGGTATCCAATCATATTACTTCGTTTCTCCGACTGTTTTAGATGTCGTAAAACACGATTACGATCTTGAAATGAATTGATATTGGGGTGCTGTCCCTGCTGTTATCTCACAGAGACGGGCACCGATATCACCACCATCTGCTGGTGTACAATCACGACATAGTGACGGCAGTTGGTTGATGAATATGCAAGGTCAACAACTTGGAAACTGTCGAGAGAATTGCCATTCTGTTCCATTGCTGAAATGCAAAGAGATCGTTCACTAACGTACAATAACAACTATAATAATGTAATATTCTTAATAGTAACTAATGTAACCAACAAACCGTAAAACTAATGTAAAAGAAAAATAACAAAGAAAAACGCAAATGAACAAGGACTTTTTCTACGTTAGGGCCCAACAGGGACCTTTATCAAAAAACAAATACAAGCAAAATATAACCACGCAACATTATTAAATTATCAATGCAAACAGGTGGTCTCGCTAATCCATCTCACTGCATTAGAAACCAAAAGAAGGAAAAAACACTTTAAAACATGTATTTCTTTTACATTAGTTTTACTATTCGTGTGTTATATTATATTAATTACCAGTAACAATATTGCATTATCATAGTTATTATCGATTCTTGGTTTCGTTACTGCGACACTCGCCATCTTGTCGGATATTCTCTGACAGTTTGTCACCGTGACACTCGAAAGAAAATCTTGTCGGATATCCTCTGACAGTTTTGTTACGTATAATTATCACTAATGTACGTTCGTTATGCTTCACCATTTTTCCTATATACCTATCTGTAAACACAATCCTATACTCAATCCGCGTGTCTATATATCTATCTGTAAACACAATCCACATATCCATGTATATATCCACTGATGTTACTATTTATAGGGCCTACTCTATACCGTGATGTAGATTTACTGGATTATATATAGCGGTATGCGGATTATATATAGCGGTATGCGGATGACTGTAAAACTCCTGGACACGTCTGTATGTGCTCTACCCTCAGATCACCGCTGGTATCACACGATTTGAACAAGAAAGAACACGGCGCTCAATCTACAAGGCAAACGAGCGGAAAGATATAATCAACTTGGGACCCTATGAACTTATGCACATACAGCAATAGATCTTTCCTGACACGAATCGGACTCCACGAGCATCTGCGAACTCACAAACCTATACCAAAATAGACAAACATCAACGTTTTATTTCTTCATCATTGTTCGTCTTATATATGTATTGTAAGAACAGTACACGAAGCCAGTAGTGCCTTTACCGCAACAACAAGCAGTCTAACAATGGAAATATTCGCCGTAACGCAGGCACTAAACTAGTTGGAATCGCAAGCCTATTCCTATACTAAGTGACTCACTGAATATGATTCATAAAGCCAAAACAGTTGATGTACGTAGGGGATTGGTGGGGTCATTAGATAGAGAAAGCTAGAATGCGGACATTACTACGAAAGATCACGCTTATCTTTGTCTCCGGACACACGGGCGTGCAGGGAAACGAACGAGCCGATCAATTAGGTAGCTTCGCCTCCGCAACAGATGGTCAGCCTACGGACCGAGCAGATATCGCTCTTTGTGAGTCCTCGCGTCAGATGATTTTGAGATGAATGTGCATGAGTTAATATCGAGAATGCGCGAATTGGGAGTGAGGATGGGCGTAGCCAGTAGAGAACCACTGACAAAGATTTCAAAAAGAGCAATGAACCAACATAGTACCGGAACCATCAGCCGTTATACCCTGAGAGATTTACTGAAGCGGATATCTAAGCACCTATGGACGTATTAGGTGATGTAAGAGGATAACGAACAGACCAAATACCTAATATTTATTGTTTTTCATGCCATGCTCATCTTAGCTTGCGAAGGAGGAACATCATCATATGAACTCTGATCTCCTATTCAGCATGTGGTAACGCGCGGGTTAGGAACAGTCGTGGGGGAGGGGGGGGAAGAGAAAAGACAGTGAAAGCAAATCTGGGATTGACAACATCAATAAATGTTCTGGACTGATATTTTTACTCGTCGAAATGGTTGAGGGCATCGGTGATATGATGTCTTTTTCGCTGATGTCTTCATTGAGGCATCCTTAGGACTCTAACGGGCTGTAGATTTTATTACTATCACTATACGTATTTATTAATCACCATCATCATCATCACCACCACCACGTGTACCTATTTGCGTTCATTTTCACATTTGTCTTGTGTTACCTCCCCCCCCCCCCATTTTCAGTTTCGGGTTGTTTTCCTATCTCTTGGCTACGGTATAGAATAGTCAAACTTTACACTTCAAACCTCCTTAGTCGCCTCTTACAACTTATTTGGCAGAGCACATCGTTGTTATTTTTTACTCGGGCCTGGGAACAAACAGGCGCCGCTAAATTATCACGCACTTAATGTATATTACTTTTTGAACAAGTTTTTAGTTTAGTTTTATCAAAAGCTTGTTTACCAAAATAATTTATGGTGATGTATGCTTATTTTAACATCGGGCGTTGGCTCAATTAGGTTATATAAGAGCTTACACCATAAAAATAATGGGGGGTCGCGCTTCTGGTAGTCTAGTCACCACGACCTTAGAATGATGACTTGAGTCAGCCAGTTGTTTATACAGCAGATTACCGTCTGCTCGTATAACAGCTTCAGAAGTCTGTGGACTGTGCACATCGAATTTAATCAACTAACTTGATGGATCAAAGTATCGAACAAATTAACGGAGTTCAGCGGCTGTAAACTTGCTTCTGTCGCGGCCCCCTTTAAAATACTTTTTTTTCTGTCGTGTATCCCAAAGTTGAAAATAACAGAATCACTGAAGAATTTAAAATTTGAAAAATAAATGTCTTAGAATATTCGTAAATATTGGTAGGAAAAAATTCAAGTCAAACAAGCAAGCAACAGAGGAAACCACACAATAATATATTTCTACAACAATTAGAAGAAAACAATAATGAACGAAAACAGACTACCACTACAAGCATTAAGCGGTACCAGATGGCAATAGAAAAAGTGGAACACTAAGAAGGACTCCTCGCAGAACAACCATCAAAGAGAATATGACTATGGATCTCAACAATATGAATTACAAACAGTTGTATCACATCGTTTGAACTGGAGAGCTCTGGTTTTACACACAGTTGTATCACATCGCTCGAACTGGAGAGCTCTGGTTTTACACATAGTTGTATCACATCGTTCGAACTGGAGAGCTCTGGTTTTACACACAGTTGTATCACATGGCTCGAACTGGAGAGCTCTGGTTTTACACACAGTTGTATCACATCGCTCGAACTGGAGAGCTCTGGTTTTACACACAGTTGTATCACATCGTTTGAACTGGAGAGCTCTGGTTTTACACACAGTTGTATCACATCGCTCGAACTGGAGAGCTCTGGTTTTACACACAGTTGTATCACATCGTTCGAACTGGAGAGCTCTGGTTTTACACACAGTTGTATCACATCGCTCGAACTGGAGAGCTCTGGTTTTACACACAGTTGTATCACATCGCTCGAACTGGAGAGCTCTGGTTTCTGCTCTATGCACCTAGTTCAGTGTTGAGGGAACTTAGATAAATAGATCCCCAAACAATGTGTGCATTTATATTATATTACATTACATTACATTACTATACTATACTATACTATACTATACTATACTATACTATACTATACTATACTATACTATACTATACTATACTATACTATACTATACTATACTATACTATACTATACTATACTATACTATACTATACTATACTATACTATACTATACTATACTATACTATACTATACTATACTATACTATACTATACTATACTATACTATACTATACTATACTATACTATACTATACTATACTATACTATACTATACTATACTATACTATACTATACTATACTATACTATACTATACTATACTATACTATACTATACTATACTATACTATACTATACTATACTATACTATACTATACTATACTATACTATACTATACTATACTATACTATACTATACTATACTATACTATACTATACTATACTATACTATACTATACTATACTATACTATACTATACTATACTATACTATACTATACTATACTATACTATACTATACTATACTATACTATACTATACTATACTATACTATACTATACTATACTATACTATACTATACTATACTATACTATACTATACTATACTATACTATACTATACTATACTATACTATACTATACTATACTATACTATACTATACTATACTATACTATACTATACTATACTATACTATACTATACTATACTATACTATACTATACTATACTATACTATACTATACTATACTATACTATACTATACTATACTATACTATACTATACTATACTATACTATACTATACTATACTATACATTATATTATATTATATTATATTATATTATATTATATTATATTATATTATATTATATTATATTATATTATATTATATTATATATTACATTACATTACATTATATTTGTATTTATATTTGTATTTATATTAATATTTATATTATATGTGTATTTATATTATATTTATATTATAAATGCCAATGATAATAATATTTTATCAAGTTTTCGCGGACCCCTGACTCAGCATATCCAACCCCCCCCCCCAACCGTAAAGGTTCAGCACACAGCTAAGAGACCTTAAATTGTAGTTCTTGAACTCACATTTTTCTTTCTCTTAGACGATCGAGGATATAATTCAGTTATCGTAGGAGATTATATTTCATTTGTCATAGGTTCCTAGTATAATAGTAGTAGTAATAATAATAATAGTTGTTGTAGTAGGTAGTAGGTAGTAGTAGCAGTAGTAGTAGCAGTAGTAGTAGCAGTAGTAGTAGCAGTAGTAGTAGTAGTAGTAGTAGTAGTAATAAGCGTGTCGTAGGGGTGACACACTGGAATCATCATCATCACAAAATGTCCTCCAAACAGCTCTGTCATCAGGATTTCGCAGAAGTGTAGAAAAAATATAAGGATGGAGATGAACGAAAATAGATATAGGTGTTACCGATATTTATAAACAAAAAAGATACTAACTAGAAACGAGGCAGTGACAGGCGACATTTCGACTAGAAAGCCTTCGTCAGGACCAAAGACAGTGGACAAACGAGACGTTAGACTGCGCTGTTCATTTTTTGTCCTTGTTTTTGCTCTGCCTTTTTCATACTTTACCATCTATTACTTCTACTACCAATTCCACATATCTCTTCTATGCTCTTCTCCTTCCTTTCCTCATATCATCGCCATATCATATGTTTGTTTCTATGTACAGTTGGTTATTTATCCGCTGTATTTCTTCCAGACGAAGACTTTTGTGTTGTAATGTTGCCCGTCTGGTTGCTAACATGTTATGTTTACAAATATAAGTATCAAGTTTTATTTCCCTTTATCTCCATTTTTGACCCATGCTAGTCCAGACCTCGCATTTTCAGCGCTTCTGGCTGTTTCTAGACATTTAAGATTTATCTCCTTAGCATAGGAAGTTGTCAATATAAAAAAGCTGTACATTCGAGTTAAAATAACTTAGGAGGTAGTGGTTAATGGATTACCAGATCTGCGAACTCCACTACTTTTTATTTAGTCTCCGGTTCTCTGCAAGCTATCAAGTCTCTTCCAGCGTCTTGTTCAAAAAGTCTTTGATATCTTGTGTCCATAGTAATGTTGGTCTGTCTTGTGTCCATCGTAATGTTGGTCTGCCTTGTGGTCCTCATGAGTTTCTTGCCATTGAACACCTCTCAGTAGTTTCATGCTACTGCATGCTGTTTACAATCCTATGATCCTACTGTTTACAATCCTATGATCCTACTGTTTACAATCCTATGTAATCCTGGTATGTCAATATCTGGCTGAATGCGTCTCTCTCTCAACTGGCGGAGATGAACAATGACCATTGTTAGTCCAATCCTATATCAGCCAAACTGTTGACTTATGTCGTCTGCTTGTTAACTTCGTGGAGACTGTCGTTCTTAAATATGATTTAATGTTCCCTGAAGGCAGGTTTGTGACAACATTATTACTACACATTACTCGTTCATTTGGTTCTGTCAGACATTCCGTCTGGATTTTGACCTATCTCTTGGTCTAATTATTGTATGCTAAACCCGTCTCTTGGGTCTAATTATTGTATGCTAAACCCGTCTCTTGGGTCTAATTATTGTATGCTAAACCCGTCTCTTGGGTCTAATTATTGTACACTAAGCCCGTCTCTTGGGTCTAATTATTGTACGCTAAGCCCATCTCTTGGGTCTAAATATTGTATGTTAAACCCGTTTCTTGGATCTAATTATTGTATGTTAAACCCATCTCGTGGATCCCGGACGGTAACGGAACTGTTTGAACAGAACACTTGAAGGGAAGTGGTGAAGACAACTTTCTGCAAAGGAAACGTTACATTGAAGCAGAAACTGTAAAACCGAGCAACTAGATAATGTATATGAATAATGTCAAATTAACAAACAACATTGAATAACACAATTATAACAAAGAGGGCACGATGTAACCAACGGTACAAACACAACAAAAATGTCAGGAAACGAGATCGTCTATGTCATCTGACAAATCCGTTACCTGACATCTGTCTTTCTTGACATTTAACAAGCTTCCCAGACTTCAACCATCTTCCATCAAACACAGCCACAAAACAACTTATGCAAATAAATATCTTCTTCCGGAAGCGATAGCCAACAATTACATAACGGTATACCATGTGACCAGACCGGAAGTCTTAAGCTAGCTAGGCAGGGCAGATAAGTGGGCGGACACTTAGACATGTAGAAGGGTCAATCTGCAAATATTCACATCCAGGACAAGTCGACCGATACAATTTCCTCCTCGCCATTTGACGGAGACTATCATTCAAATTTTTACTGTCGTCATTTCCAAGTCTATCTTTGCTTTTTTGTGATTTTCAGGACAAACTCAACCAATCAGTCAGTTACAAGAGCTCTGGTCAGGACAAACTCCACCAATCAGTCGGTCCCTAGAATTCTAATTAGGACAATCTCCACCAATCAGTCGGTCTCTAGAATTCTAATTAGGACAATCTCCACAATCAGTCGGTCACTAGAATTCTAATTAGGACAATATCCACCAATCAGTCGGTCACTATAATTCTAATTAGGACAATATCCACCAATCAGTCAAGTCAGTCACCAGGGTTCTGATGTAGATATGCAAAGAGACACGAGACGTGAGCCGAGAGTTGTAGAGTTCAAATCCACCGCTTATATAAATATACATATTTATTACTACAAAACAAACAAAAAGATAAAAGCCCGTAGATATGAAGAGAGGGATGGGGGGGGGGGGGGGGTTTGTTCAGGACTGTAGTCACAATGTTAGTAACCACCCCCCTAACAATTCTTGTCCCAGAAAGGTCATCCAATTTCTCATCAAAAAAGGACACATTGCCCCCACGAAATATGATGATGATATTGTTTATATATTCTTCTTGTTCAGATTTCATTCTCAAACTCCCACTGAATCTCCCTCGTAGCAGAACAATGGTCATACTAGATTTTCAGCAGGATGTAGTCCAGAGAATGTAATTGCGCTGCGTTACCGTATTATTTTAGTTAATGGTCAAACACACACGTCTTCGGCGGAACATTACATGTTTATATATATATATATATACCCCCACCGCCTTACTGAAGACACATCTAGATGACTAACACCACTCTCCCCACTTTTACGATAAAACTACTGGAAATCACACTATAGTAACAACGTTTCCACTAAGACATCCTGAGAAAAAGTGTTATCAAATACCTGCTTGCAGTGCTTTTTTTTCTGGGTATGCGCCGTATCACATTTTCTTAATAGATTCTGCTTCTGTGAGTTTGCTTCCAGTCCTACTAGAGAGCTACACTTTTATTTTGCGTTCGTTCTCAAACTCCCACAGGATTTCTCTTGTAGCAGGACGGGTGTTCCTACAAGATGTAGTCCTGAGAACTGATATGCATCATGTCACGGTTTTTTTGTTTGTTGCGCCAATGGTCCTAGGCGCTGCATTTAATCGCTGTATCTGGGCCTTATATACGTTTCTCTTATTGGAAGGAAGGAGTTTAATTTTTTTTTTTTTTTAAATTGTCATTCGTGCGTTTTCCTGTAGCAATTCTTCGTTTTGATGAAAAAAATGTTGTTGGCCTATTCGTGAACAATCGAAGTTTACGAAGTTTAACGATTATTAACATTGCTTCTTATTGACCCGCATTAAGTACATGTAGATCAGCAAGCCAGAAATTTAAAAAAAATGTCTTGTGGATAACTTTTGGTCCGCGGGCCATATTTTGTCCACTACTAGTATTCACATTCAAGCGATAACAACAACTACGATAAGTAGTACTGGCACCAATTACTAATATAAAACTAAAAAAATATTGTCACCGATTACTACTATAAAACTAAAATATTGTCACCGATTACTACTATAAAACTAAAGTATTATTGTCACCAATTACTACTATAAAACTAAAGTATTATTGTCACCAATTACTACTATAAAACTAAAGTATTATTGTCACCAATTACTACTATAAAACTAAAGTATTATTGTCACCAATTACTACTATAAAATTGAAGTATTACTGTCAGCGAATACTACTATAAAACTAAAATATTATTGTCACCGATTACTGCTATAAAACTAAAGAATGGCAAAAATAATGCCACTGAGAAATAACCCAAAACAAAGGAGCTTTTCTTATTTTTGTTACTGCAGAACTCTGCACCATGTCGACATCGTTTGTTACTGCAGCACCATGTCGACATCGTTTGTTACTGCAGCACTCTGCACCATGTCGACATCGTTTGTTACTGCAGCACTCTGCACCATGTCGACATCGTTTGTTACTGCAGCACCATGTCGACATAGTTTGTTACTGCAGAACTCTGCACCATGTCGACATCGTTTGTTACTGCAGCACTCTGCACCATGTCGACATCGTTTGTTACTGCAGCACTCTGCACCATGTCGACATCGTTTGTTACTGCAGCACCATGTCGACATAGTTTGTTACTGCAGCACTCTGCACCATGTCGACATCGTTTGTTACTGCAGCACCATGTCGACATCGTTTGTTACTGCAGCACCATGTCGACATCGTTTGTTACTGCAGCACTCTGCACCATGTCGACATCGTTTGTTACTGCAGCACCATGTCGACATAGTTTGTTACTGCAGAACTCTGCACCATGTCGACATCGTTTGTTACTGCAGCACTCTGCACCATGTCGACATCGTTTGTTACTGCAGCACTCTGCACCATGTCGACATCGTTTGTTACTGCAGCACTCTGCACCATGTCGACATCGTTTGTTACTGCAGCACTCTGCACCATGTCGACATCGTTTGTTACTGCAGCACCATGTCGACATAGTTTGTTACTGCAGCACTCTGCACCATGTCGACATCGTTTGTTACTGCAGCACTCTGCACCATGTCGACATCGTTTGTTACTGCAGCACTCTGCACCATGTCGACATCGTTTGTTACTGCAGCACCATGTCGACATAGTTTGTTACTGCAGAACTCTGCACCATGTCGACATCGTTTGTTACTGCAGCACTCTGCACCATGTCGACATCGTTTGTTACTGCAGCACTCTGCACCATGTCGACATCGTTTGTTACTGCAGCACCATGTCGACATCGTTTGTTACTGCAGCACTCTGCACCATGTCGACATCGTTTGTTACTGCAGCACTCTGCACCATGTCGACATCGTTTGTTACTGCAGAACTCTGCACCATGTCGACATCGTTTGTTACTGCAGCACCATGTCGACATCGTTTGTTACTGCAGCACCATGTCGACATCGTTTGTTACTGCAGCACCATGTCGACATCGTTTGTTACTGCAGCACTCTGCACCATGTCGACATCGTTTGTTACTGCAGAACTCTGCACCATGTCGACATCGTTTGTTACTGCAGCACCATGTCGACATCGTTTGTTACTGCAGCACTCTGCACCATGTCGACATCGTTTGTTACTGCAGCACTCTGCACCATGTCGACATCGTTTGTTACTGCAGCACCATGTCGACATAGTTTGTTACTGCAGCACTCTGCACCATGTCGACATAGTTTGTTACTGCAGCACCATGTCGACATAGTTTGTTACTGCAGCACCATGTCGACATCGTTTGTTACTGCAGAACTCTGCACCATGTCGACATCGTTTGTTACTGCAGCACTCTGCACCATGTCGACATAGTTTGTTACTGCAGCACTCTGCACCATGTCGACATAGTTTGTTACTGCAGCACTCTGCACCATGTCGACATAGTTTGTTACTGCAGCACTCTGCACCATGTCGACATAGTTTGTTACTGCAGCACTCTGCACCATGTCGACATAGTTTGTTACTGCAGCACTCTGCACCATGTCGACATAGTTTGTTACTGCAGCACCATGTCGACATAGTTTGTTACTGCAGCACCATGTCGACATAGTTTGTTACTGCAGAACTCTGCACCATGTCGACATCGTTTGTTACTGCAGCACCATGTCGACATAGTTTGTTACTGCAGCACTCTGCACCATGTCGACATAGTTTGTTACTGCAGCACTCTGCACCATGTCGACATAGTTTGTTACTGCAGCACTCTGCACCATGTCGACATAGTTTGTTACTGCAGCACTCTGCACCATGTAGACATAGTTTGTTACTGCAGCACTCAGCACCATGTCGACATAGTTTGTTACTGCAGCACTCTGCACCATGTCGACATAGTTTGTTACTGCAGCACCATGTCGACATAGTTTGTTACTGCAGCACCATGTCGACATAGTTTGTTACTGCAGAACTCTGCACCATGTCGACATCGTTTGTTACTGCAGCACTCTGCACCATGTCGACATCGTTTGTTACTGCAGCACTCTGCACCATGTCGACATCGTTTGTTACTGCAGCACCATGTCGACATAGTTTGTTACTGCAGCACCATGTCGACATCGTTTGTTACTGCAGCACCATGTCGACATCGTTTGTTACTGCAGCACTCTGCACCATGTCGACATCGTTTGTTACTGCAGCACTCTGCACCATGTCGACATCGTTTGTTACTGCAGCACCATGTCGACATAGTTTGTTACTGCAGCACCATGTCGACATCGTTTGTTACTGCAGCACCATGTCGACATCGTTTGTTACTGCAGCACTCTGCACCATGTCGACATCGTTTGTTACTGCAGCACCATGTCGACATAGTTTGTTACTGCAGCACCATGTCGACATCGTTTGTTACTGCAGCACTCTGCACCATGTCGACATCGTTTGTTACTGCAGCACTCTGCACCATGTCGACATCGTTTGTTACTGCAGAACTCTGCACCATGTCGACATCGTTTGTTACTGCAGCACCATGTCGACATAGTTTGTTACTGCAGCACTCTGCACCATGTCGACATCGTTTGTTACTGCAGCACCATGTCGACATAGTTTGTTACTGCAGCACCATGTCGACATCGTTTGTTACTGCAGCACCATGTCGACATCGTTTGTTACTGCAGCACTCTGCACCATGTCGACATCGTTTGTTACTGCAGCACTCTGCACCATGTCGACATCGTTTGTTACTGCAGAACTCTGCACCATGTCGACATCGTTTGTTACTGCAGCACCATGTCGACATAGTTTGTTACTGCAGCACCATGTCGACATAGTTTGTTACTGCAGCACCATGTCGACATAGTTTGTTACTGCAGCACTCTGCACCATGTCGACATAGTTTGTTACTGCAGCACCATGTCGACATAGTTTGTTACTGCAGCACCATGTCGACATCGTTTGTTACTGCAGCACTCTGCACCATGTCGACATAGTTTGTTACTGCAGCACTCTGCACCATGTCGACATCGTTTGTTACTGCAGAACTCTGCACCATGTCGACATCGTTTGTTACTGCAGCACCATGTCGACATAGTTTGTTACTGCAGCACCATGTCGACATAGTTTGTTACTGCAGCACCATGTCGACATAGTTTGTTACTGCAGCACTCTGCACCATGTCGACATAGTTTGTTACTGCAGCACCATGTCGACATAGTTTGTTACTGCAGCACCATGTCGACATCGTTTGTTACTGCAGCACTCTGCACCATGTCGACATAGTTTGTTACTGCAGCACTCAGCACCATGTCGACATAGTTTGTTACTGCAGCACTCTGCACCATGTCGACATAGTTTGTTACTGCAGCACCATGTCGACATAGTTTGTTACTGCAGCACCATGTCGACATCGTTTGTTACTGCAGCACTCTGCACCATGTCGACATAGTTTGTTACTGCAGCACTCTGCACCATGTCGACATAGTTTGTTACTACGGCACTCTGCACCATGTCGACATCGTTTGTTACTGCAGCACTCTGCACCATGTCGACATCGTTTGTTACTGCAGCACCATGTCTACATCGTTTGTTACTGCAGCACTCTGCACCATGTCGACATAGTTTGTTACTGCAGCACCATGTCGACATCGTTTGTTACTGCAGCACTCTGCACCATGTCGACATAGTTTGTTACTGCAGCACCATGTCGACATCGTTTGTTACTGCAGCACTCTGCACCATGTCGACATAGTTTGTTACTGCAGCACTCTGCACCATGTCGACATAGTTTGTTACTGCAGCACCATGTCGACATCGTTTGTTACTGCAGCACCATGTCGACATAGTTTGTTACTGCAGCACTCTGCACCATGTCGACATCGTTTGTTACTGCAGCACTCTGCACCATATCGACATCGTTTGTTACTGCAGCACTCTGCACCATGTCGACATCGTTTGTTACTGCAGCACTCTGCACCATATCGACATCGTTTGTTACTGCAGCACTCTGCACCATATCGACATCGTTTGTTACTACGGCACTCTGCACCATGTCGACATCGTTTGTTACTGCAGCAGCATGTCGACATCATGTGTTACTGCAGCACTCTGCACTATATCGACATCGTTTGTTACTACGGCACTCTGCACCATGTCGACATCGTTTGTTACTGCAGCACTCTGCACCATGTCTACATCGTTTGTTACTGCAGCACTCTGCACCATGTCGACATCGTTTGTTACTGCAGCACTCTGCACCATGTCTACATCGTTTGTTACTGCAGCACTCTGCACCATGTCGACATCGTTTGTTACTGCAGCACTCTGCACCATGTCGACATCGTTTGTTACTGCAGCACTCTGCACCATGTCTACATCGTTTGTTACTGCAGCACTCTGCACCATGTCGACATCGTTTGTTACTGCAGCACTCTGCACCATGTCGACATCGTTTGTTACTGCAGCACTCTGCACCATGTCGACATCGTTTGTTACTGCAGCACCATGCCGACATCCTCTGACAGTTTGCTTATTATTGATAATTTCAGCTTGTTTGGTTAAATAAAGTAACATGTACATCGTATCGAGATGTACACTCTTGTCAACCGCGGACGTTGGTTGAATTTGGTTACCAGGTATATCAGAGCATTGCAAACATAAAAAAAATAGTGGAGATCGAGGTTCTGGTAATACATTCATCACGATCTCTGGACACGATACCTAGTGCTCTATATTAAAGTTTCAGCATTTCTTTTCCGACACTTCAATCTAATGATGGTACTTCACCCATAAAGCTTCTTAATCGCCTTTAACGACATGCATGGCAAGATACACTGTTTCGTTATTGTGTTATAATTTCAGGTCCTAGAAACACAAGAACGATCACATATTTGATGAAGGAACTAATACCAAGTGAAATGAAAATCGTCAACACGAACATCAAATGATTAGGAAGGGACACAACCGTGTTATTACCTACACGATCAACCTGCTTCCATGAATTATCGACATCAATTATCCTACTACGAGGATTTCTAATTCATGTGTTGCGATCCAATTTGGGTTCTCGAATGATTTTTTTTGTGGGTCGCCTTCTGAAGCAATGAACTAATAAATTTTTAAATTTTAAAGCGGATTTTACGAATTTCACCAAGCCATTCTCCAGATACAGGACCTGCGGACCACGTCTTGGCCCGCAGCTTTCACCAGGTTATTTAATAATAGTGAATATTTCCATAAAGCCACACTTCCGGATATTGTTGTTCGAGGGGTTACACCATCGATTATGTTTTAGGGTAAAAAACTAAGTTGCACCAATGTCAGGGGTTGAAACAAGCGTACCATTTTCGTGAGGTACGTTACAACACCATATTATTAGAGCTTACATCTGGTCACAAATTACAACCAATAGAGCGTTTGCATCATTTTCTACAAAGGGGTATTTTTTTACAATGTTTTATGTCCTACACAGGACATAAGTGTTGCTTTATGGAAATATTCACTATTATTAAATAACCTGGTGAAAGCTGCGGGCCAAGATGTGGTCCGCAGGTCCTGTATCTGGAGAATGGCTTGGTGAAATTGGAATTAAAATCCGCTTTAAAATTTAAAAATTTATTAGTTCATTGCTTCAGAAGGCGACCCACAAAAAAAATCATTCGAGAACCCAAATTGGATCGCATTTGACATTAGTAGCACAGAGTTGGTATACACATACGTAACATTACACGATGGACAGGTTACAGTCTAGCAGAGTGCACCACCAAGACAAGAGACAGGAGATATTGGAGATACGTTGCAGCCAACCTTCGTTGCGGAGACGGCACTTGATGATGATGATGATGATGATGTCCTACACAGAAGACTCCAAACATCCATGTTGTTTCCGTTTTAAAATTAAAAACAACAATTGATAGTGTTAGGTATTATGTATTAGTGTATTGATTATCCTCCTCGCACACCGGGCATGTCCATAGGTGCTCAGATCTCCGCTTCACTAAATCTCTCAGGGTATATCGGCTGATGGTTCCGGTTCTATATTGGTTCACTGCTCTTTGTGAAACCTTTATCGTGTGTTCTCTACGGGCCACGCCCATCTTCACTCCAAATTCGCAGATTCTCGATATTGATTTACGCTTATTCAGACCAAAATTCTCTGATTGTGCGGACTCACGAAGAGCAATGAATATGTCCGCTTGGTCCATAGGCTGACCGTCTGTTATGGTTGCGAGGCTAGCTAATTGGTCGGCTCGTTCGTTTTCCCCCACGCCCGCGTGTCCAGGAACAAAGATAAGGTTTAGTTTCCGTAGTGATGTCCGTATTTTAGCTCTCTTTAATGACTCCACACTTTCTCTACGTACATCACCTGTTATGACTTTCTGAATCATATTCATTAGTCACTTAGCATGCACACACGGGAATAGGCTTGTGATTCTATCCAGTTAAGTGCCTGCGTTACGGCAAATACTTCCATAGTGAGACTGCTTGTAGTTGCGTGCACTGTTCCTCCACGTGATCTGGCAGTAAAGGCCGATGCGCATTGTAGTGACCGACGACCGACTCGTCCGTGTAAATTACAACATCTGTGTCGTCGGAATGTTCGTAGATGAGTTCCTTCACCTCAGCATCCACGCTTACAGGGCTGTGTTCCCTGGACTCTCTATTGAGTGTAATGACGGTCTTGTCTGCTTCTTGAAAGACCGTAGGAATAGATGTCCATTCCTCGCCAGGAGTTATGCCTTGTGGGGTGCACATTTTTTTAAAACTGTATCCTCAGCACGACCCATCCACGATTTGCCTCTATTGAGTCTGCTTCCCTTCACACGAGGGAGCTCATTGTGTAGTGGGTCTATGTCAGAACTCACTCTGAGGTATGCACCGGTATATTACATATAAATTCTGTGAGATATGCTCGGAAAATCAAGTAAAAATCTCATAGCCTCACAGGGTGTGTCCCTTGTGCAACAAAGGATGATCCGCATCGCTTCATTTTGAATTCTCTCCAGTCTCCAGTCAATCTGTATGAGACTGGCAGTGATAATGCGCCTGCATATTCATTGGCAGGAAGGACAAGAACTTCATACAAGATTACGAGATGTGATTGTTTAGCACCTCGATGTATTCTGGACTTGAGATGGTCTTTATTTATTTCCTGATATCTTCATTTCTCCGCCGGTATCTTCTGGTGACATTTATATCTTTCCTCAAACTTCTCCTTTCACACACTGTGATCTTTTTCGCTAGTGTCTTTGCCAAAGTGTATGTTTGACATTTGTAGCACAGAGTTGGTATACAAATACTTTTTATCAATTATCGTTTTGTAACAATGAAGATTGATACGTGTTGTAGCCATGAAGATTGATACGTAAAGAATGAAGGCCTGTTTACTTTCTGCAATTAGGTCTTATAGTACTGTCAATGGTCACGGATGAGAGATCTGCGCCATTGACTTCAGAAATTACTGGCAAAAACATATGTAAGAAACATGATTGCAGATAAAGACAAGAACCACAAACAATATCACGCGTAACTAGATAGAACAATAAATTAAATAGATGCGGGAAAATAGAAATAATGAGGAAAACAAGAAACCCAACAAATTCCCCCCAAAATCTAGCCCAGAGGTAAACCGTGAGACAGCAACGGTAGGAGATGGAACAATTATGAGGGAAGTCGGAGATCAGCCTTGGTGTCTCCGAAACCGGAAACATTTGTTACCCTAGGCTTTCTATGTTGGGAGAACGCGACTGGGTCATTTGTTATCTATTTTTAAAAAAAAATGAAGACAGGAAAATATACTAAATAGAAGAAAGAAAGAAAATGCAAATAAATGATGTTAAAACTGATGGGTTGAACAAACTGTATGGAGCGGGGGTGGTTTAAACTGACATTCTTGGAAGATCTTCACCAGCGTTGCCACAGCTGGTGATTTTTCTCCTAGGTCTGGGATTTTTTGGTCGTCGTTTGGGGTTCTGTGGTTATTTTGGCCACATTGCCTTAATCTGGAGTTTTTCAGGAAATCCTAGGAATTTAGCTAAAAGACGGGTAAATCCTAACGATTTCCAAAATAAGAAGATCACCAAAAGTCTCATGAAAACGGTAGAATTGCACACAAAAATGTGTTAACGACTTTAACGACCTTATTTTCGGTATATGATCTTCTCCCCGGTCTTATTTATATTGATTTATATAGTTATAAAGTCTGGAGTTGTTTTGGTGTTTAGCTTCAGGACGATCTGGGGTTATTTATAAAACGTTAGTAGTAACACTGCTCTTAAAGAGGATTAAATACGAGTTAGCAATGGATTCCCAGAGCAATTAACTGTTTCAAATGGCTGAATTTCTTCTTCTTGTGCGTTCGTTCTCAAACTCCTGCAGATTAGTAGAATGTATTCCAGAGGACGGAATGCCGTGTGTCAGGTGGAGGGTGTAAAACGTGTTTATATATAATAAAGCAGGGGGTGGAGGGTCCCTGATGTCTAGACATTCTTGATTAGAAACAATCATCATGGCACACAGGACTGTTGACCCGGGAGGGGGGGGGCGTGCGGAGAGGGGGAAAACATTGTTGACGTAATTTATGGACATCATAAATAGAAAATAATTTTACTTGGTAGAAACCATCTCTTCTCCCAAACTTCGGTTATCATTAAACCGATATAACAGGTTATCTTGCACTGCTTTACCGGACATTTGTTGAAAATACTTAAATAGATTCATTGATGAATAAATAAATACATAACCTTCCAAGTTGTCACGAACAACTGCTGGTGGTAGTTTGTTTGTTTGTTTTGCGTTCGCTCCATTGTAACCATCACGGGTGTCCGTTCAATTTCCGCCGGGAGCGTGATTACGTTGTGCCACCGTTATGCGCCTTGTAGGCCTAGCACATCCAATTTCGGCATGCCTTGACAATTCGGGTGGGCTACCCTTAGCCTGTGACAGCCTCTATATCTGTCTCCAGGCACGCATAATTGCGACTCTTCGCCCAGACGATTTTTGCTCTCGTCTTACTCGCACGAGGTGTTCCACTGTCTATGAACTTGCCTCGTGTAATTGGACGTGCTGTGCCTGTGCCCATTGGGTACTGAACCGTTTCTCATCCGTGAGCCTGGTTCCTTAAGGGGAAGAACTCAACAGAGAAGTTGGGCCCTGGCTCTTTCGCCCTCTTAGTCGAGGTGTCATTCACCGACATCGTGTACCCCTTGTCCAAGTTCGAGTCTCACACCACGCGTTTGAGAGCAAGGCGTTCTCGAGCTGATCGTCCTTGTCACAATAGCGCATGAGCCCATCAGGTACTGAACCCTTTCTCTCTTCAAGTGTATTTCCGGTGTAGGAAAACCTGACAGTAGAGTTGAGCCAGGGCTAAATCGTTGTCCCTTTTGTGCCTGAGCCATCGGGTACGGAACCCTTTCTCTCTGCAAGTGTACTTCCGGTATAGGAAACCTTAACAGTAGAGTTGGACCAGGACTACCATCGTTGTCCCTTTCTTGCCTAAGCCCATCGGGTACAGAACCCTTTCTCTTCGCGAGCATATTTCCGGTTTAGGAAGGCTCGACATTAGAGTTGGATTAGGTCTTCTTGCTTTACCAAACGCCAATGAATGGGTCTGGGTCTCTGCCTGTAAGGAACACAGGTAACTAGATGCTCGTCTCGAGCTGACGGAGCTTGTAGTTCCCCTTTCCTAGAGACTTTTCACTTTCTATTTGCAGTTCGCGCTGCCCTCTAGCGCTGTTCTGCCCTTTCATTGTTTCATTGTACTCTGTATGAAATATATTTGTCTCACGCCATGCATCTACCTTTAAGTGCATTTTACATTGGCCGCCCCTCCAATGTTCGGACTGGACTGACTAGCTTCACTGTATGTCGACAGTGTCGCTATATGTGGTGATGCTGGTGGGGTCGGAGATATTGTCTGTCTCTTGTGCAGTCAAATCTCTTTCCATCTGCTACCTCCACATTCTCGGACACGATCCCCAAATGATTTGGCCAGAATCAGCTCGAGCTGCTGTATTTCTGTTTCCAGGGTGCACCGCGTGGAGGTACATTTGGGATCTTGGTTATCTGCTAACCCTGGGTCCGCCTAGAGCAATGCGTTCCCTTTGCACCCCGCTGGTGGTAGTGATGCGCTGTATATTGATTTGTAATGGGACATAGCTCACTTTCTAAAACGACTTTGCGAGGAACAGTTCTAGGTAGAAGGAGAAAAGGCAGTAGAGAAAATCCTGGATTGACATTATCAGACAATGGCCCGGGCATGATTTTTATATATGCATTCGAATGACATGAACAGAGGTGTATGGAAGGAGGCTCTTTGATCTGATGTCTTCATTGTAGCACACATCAAACTTTGATAGGTTAGGTGTCTTTAACGTGTGATTACATTTTTTCAAATTGACTAACAAACTTTACTTGAATAATCGAGTTAAAATGTCGTTTAACTTCCGAATAATATTTGTAATATATTTGTACAATACCATCTATAAACTCGTCGTACCTATTCCCCTCCCATCCTCACCCTAAAAATAAAACAACAATTATGAAATTAAATGTAAAAAAAAAAAAAAAAAAAAAAAAAAAAAAACTAATATTGCCAAATGAGCAGTTTATGTGACTAGAAAAACAGCTACTCCCCATGTGTGATGAGAAAAACAGAGACATCCATGTGTGACGAGGAGAAATGCTACATTCCCGTGCGTGACGGGGAGAGCATATACATCCATGTGTGACTGGGAACACACCAATATTGCTATTTGTGACAAGAATAACAGCTACATCCCCATGTCAGACGGGGAGAACAGCTATATAGCTATGTCAGGCGGGGAGAACAGCTACATAGCTATGTCAGACGGGGAGAACAGCTACATCCCTATGTCAGAAGGGGAGAACAACTACATCCCTGTCAGACGGGGAGAACAACTACATCCCTGTCAGACGGGGAGAATAGCTATATAGCTATGTCAGACGGGGAGAACAGCTACATCCCTATGTCAGAAGGGGAGAACAACTACATCCCTGTCAGACGGGGAGAACAACTACATCCCTGTCAGACGGGGAGAATAGCTATATAGCTATGTCAGAAGGGGAGAACAACTACATCCCTGTCAGACGGGGAGAACAACTACATCCCTGTCAGACGGGGAGAACAACTACATCCCTATGTGTGACGATGAACGCAACAAAGTAATGATTCTACGTAACCTCACTCTATTTATACATCTGGAGATATCTATAGTAATCTCACTCTATTTATACATCTGGAGATATCTATAGTAACCTCACTCTATTTATACATCTGGAGATATCTATAGTAACCTCACTCTATTTATACATCTGGAGATATCTATAGTAACCTCACTCTATTTATACATCTGGAGATATCTATAGTAACCTCACTCTATTTATACATCTGGAGATATCTATAGTAACCTCACTCTATTTATACATCTGGAGATATCTATAGTAATCGCCTGAAATACTTGAGATCATGCACAACACGGAAGCAGAACTTTCAACTTTACCTTTATTCAAGCTCATACCGGCAACATCGCACTATATTCATTCATATTGAGTTGGTTGAAGTTGCCAGGACAGTGTCACCGTCTATAACTAAATAATGAGGACAAGTTTATCGATCTTTCTCTGGACTGTCGCAATAGTCAATCCGAGGCACTGGCAGGCAGACTTCGAACATTCATGACAGCTCTAATACTAATTGAATTATCCAGGTTTACATGAATACATTTGTGAAGAGGTTGTTCACGTGATTACAACATGTAACGACTCTTCATCTTTGATAAAGATGGTAAGACGGTCTTTTAATTACAATTGATTACAAGCAGGTAGACAAGCGTTTCTGGGTTCCATTCTTGTGTATATTCATATCTGGTTTGTGTTACCGGGGGCCGATAGGGTAGAAAAGAATAGTGACACTGTGACCTGCTATGAGGGGGGTTTTGAGATTTTGAGGGGTGAAACCTCATCCTATAGTCGGTGATAGTGACATAGAAGCCAACCTAAAGTCGGATGTGCCAGAGCAGAAGGCGCAGATATCGCAGTCAAGCTGTAAACCTTGACAAATCTATTCAATTCTTAGTACTATATCCTGCTAATCTACAGGAGTTTGAGAATAAACGCACATCGTATTGTTTACATTTCAATAGTTTATCTAGTGTCTCTGTGGTGGTAACATTGTTCTTACTGTTTTCATTCGTTTTTCACTTTTTGTTTTATATATTCTTGAGAAAGACCTATCGGTTCGAAGCGTTGAAAATGTCTTGTGTATTGTAATTTGTATGTTTTTGTGTTTACACCTCATAACCCCTCAGTCTTAGTGATAGTCCGTCTGTTGTGTTCAAGTATAACTTCACAAACTTGTGTTCTACATAAGTACTATAATCTACTCAACTGGCTGTTCAGTTTGTTGTGTCCTGTCCATCTCTTCAATAAACTGTCTTTTGTAGCTTGTACAGAGGCCCATAGAGCTTTGATTTTATTGTTGTTACTTGGACTAGTATGCTAGTCACAGCATCTCATATTCAGACCATTCTTGAAGTATGGTATTATTATGCACCTCATGTTAATGAAAGTACTTGTAAATAATTTTCTGAACAGTTTATCTTTTGTTTTACACCTACCATTATCTGTAACCACATGCCCACGTTACACTATACTGTATATATATATATATATATATATATATATATATATATATATATATATATATATATATATATATATATATATATATATATATATATATATATATATATATATATATATATATATATATATATATAACCATAGGCCCACAATACACTATGATGTATATATATATAGCCATAGTCCCACAATACACTATGATGTATATATATATAGCCATAGTCCCACAATACACTATGATGTATATATATAACCATAGGTCCACAATACACTATGATATATATATATATATATATATATATATATATATATAACCATAGGCCCACAATACACTATGATGTATATATATATAGCCATAGTCCTACAATACACTATGATGTATATATATAACCATAGGCCCACAATACACTATGATGTTTATATATAATCATAGGTCCACAATATACTATGATGTGTATATATAACCATAGGCCCACAATACATTATGATGTATATATATATAGCCATAGGCCAACAATACACTATGATGTATATATATAACCATAGGCCCACAATACACTATGATGTATATATATAACCATAGGCCCACAATACACTATGATGTATATATATAACCATAGGTCCACAATACACTATGATGTATATATAACCATAGGTCCACAATACACTATGATGTATATATATATAACCATAGGTCCACAATACACTATGATGTATATATATATAACCATAGGTCCACAATACACTATGATGTATATATATAACCATAGGTCCACAATACACTATGATGTATATATATATAACCATATGTCCACAATACACTATGATGTATATATATAACCATAGGTCCACAATACACTATGATGTATATATATATATATATAACCATAGGCCCACAATACACTATGATATATATATATAACCATAGGTCCAGAATACACTATGATGTATATATATAACCATAGGCCCACAATACACTATGATGTATATATATATAACCATATGCCCACAATACACTATGATGTATATATATAACCATAGGTCCACAATACACTATGATGTATATATATAACCATAGGCCCACAATACACTATGATGTATATATATATATATATATAACCATAGGTCCACAATACACTATGATGTATATATATAACCATAGGCCCACAATACACTATGATGCATATATATAACCATAGGCCCACGATACACTATGATGTATATATATATAACCATAGGTCCACGATACACTATGATGTATATATATAACCATAGGCCCACGATACAATATGATGCATATATATAACCAAAGGTCCAAAATACACTATGATGTATATATATAACCATAGGCCCACGATACACTATGATGTATATATATATAACCATAGGCCCACGATACACTATGATGTATATATATATATAACCATAGGCCCACGATACACTATGCGGATCACTTTCTGCAATTGCCACTATATATTTATATATAGGTCTACAGTCACCGTGCACTCATTTGACACCGCCCCCCCCCCCCCCCCAATACACTTCCAAAAATATCACCAAAAGATCGATCCATCTATCCATCTTTCCATCTATCTTTACATCCATCCATCTATCATACATCAATCTATCCATTCATCCAAATATCGATCAATCTATCCATCTATTCATCCATTAATCCATCGATCCATCTTTCTATCCATCCATCTATCGTTCCATTCATCCATCTATCCATCAATAATCCATCCATCTATACATTCATCCATCTATCGATCAATCCATCCATAATTCATCCATCTATCGATCAATCCATCCATTCATCCATCTATCCATCCATCAATCCATTGTAATTTCCACTTGTGCTGCTAAGCGTCGTGAGGAGACGTTGGAGTTGTCTGTCTTTGGCCATTTGTGTTGCAGTGATCATGGTCAGCCCGTGGCTATGGACAGAGTACGACAGACCTTCTAACGGAATTAATGAGGCATTCATTCGTTAGTTTTCTTGATTATTCCCATGTTTGCCGTTGGTCAATATCTATATACTTGGAATCGCATGTCAAAAATAGCCAAGGCTACTCCAAGTATATATATAGTAACCAATGGAAAACGTGACAATAATCAAAAACGTAAAAAGGCATGTTTACATTTAGCAGTTCGGTCTTCTATATCTGCCAACGGTCACAGTAAGCCCGTGTGTCTAAAGTTTCTTTGATTGTCTCCACCCAATCGGTTCTTGGTTTTCCAGGTGTCTTTTAGCATGATTTTCTCCTGTTGTATGCACGAAGTGCTGGTTGCGTTCGTTCTATTCTAACGAAAACCGCACCCCCTGATTTGCTGTCTCTCGATGTGTATTAGTGACTTGAAATGTTCTTTATTTCTATCAGTAAATTTAAGTAGGAAGCCAGAGGACAATTTTTTAAAAATTCTTGAGACTAACGGGAATTGAACCAGTCCGTTCTACGGCAAAAAAAGATGCGGTTAGTCAAGTACTGAAGAACGCGTGTGCAATTGTTGCTAGGCGATTTGGTGCCGTAGAACGGACTGGTTCAATTCCCGTTAGTCTCAAGAATTTTTATTTCTATCCTGATATCTTCCTTTTTCCGTTTTCCCGCCCGTCTCTTCTACATTTATTAGCCTTCTTCAACATCTCATTCACACACTGTGATATTTTTCACTGCATAAAAAGATAAAAGAGCGATATTGGTCATAACTCCTGAACAATAAAACAAACACACGTTGATGAATAAGCTCATGTGTTTGTCTATCATCACGAACCGCATGACCTAGTCAACTACTATGACATATGTAAATACAAACACAACCAAAGCAAATTATTATATAATACACATAGGCAATCAATAGAATTGTCAGAGCCCATATGTTTCCATGCGCTACGCTTCCCAACCAGGATACGAGACGAACCAGCATACGCCGTAATTAGGGCATTGTGCAGGCCGTGATGTTATATCTTATATATCCGTTATACTAGCTGGTAACACTGACATATTGCAAGTTGTTGCAGCATACCGAGAGTAGCGTCTGTCCAGGTGATACAGCCATTCTTCTTCTTCTTCTTAGCTTTACACGCCATAAAGATCCATTTATCTGTCTTGTATCTTTGTTACACACAGTATATTGAAATATACTGTGTAATATGACCTTGTCATTAGAGGTGAGAAAGAGAGTTCTGCAGTGCTATATAACCCCTATACTAACATATGGGTGCGAGTCTTGGACAATAAACAAACTTGAAAGTGGGAAATTAGAGGCAACAGAGATATGGTTCTACAGAAGAATGCTGAGAATACCAAGGACTGCCAGAAAAACTAATGTAGAGGTGTTGAAAGAGTCAAATGCGAAACGGACCTTAATCAATACTAAAAGAAAAAGGCAATCTTCTTTTTTTGGCCACTTCATGAGACAGGCAGGTTTAGAGAACATAGTCACAACAGGCAAAATTGAAGGCAACAGAGACAGAGGGCGACAACGTGAGAAAATATTAGACAGTTTGACAACCTGGCACGGCAAGGAAACAACAACGACTTTGATACATAATACTGTGGACAGAGAGCTGTGGAGAGCCATGACCTCCTACGCCAGCCTTCATGGTACCTGATGATCATTTTTGTTACCTAATCCCAATCCAAATTATCGTAGTCTTCCTCTGTTGTCCATTTATCTTTGTCTTGTACCTTCGTTATCTAATTCTTGATCCTAATTCTTGTAGATTTTCTTCTGTTGTTTATCTTATCTGTATCTTATATATTATCTGTATCTTATGTCTTCGTTATCTAATTCTTGTAGATTTTCTTCTGATGTTTATCTATCTGTATGTTATGTCTTCGTTATCTAATTCTTGTAGATTTTCTTCTGATGTTTATCTATCTGTATGTTATGTCTTCGTTATCTAATTCTTGTAGATTTTCTTCTGATGTTTATCTATCTGTATGTTATGTCTTCGTTATCTAATTCTTGTAGATTTTCTTCTGATGTTTATCGATATGTATGTTATGTCTTCGTTATCTAATTCTTGATTCTTATTGTCGTAGATCTTCCCCTGTGTTGTACCTCCGCCTCTGTCGTGTACCTTCGTTATCAATTATCCTACTATTCGTAGATCTTCCCCTGTGTTGTCTATCCATCTCTGTATATATGTAAGAAGCTTTTCCGGTGTGGTTCGGAGTCTGAAGAAGCAAAAATAGCGACACAGTGACAAGCCATGCATATCGCAGGACGCAACTAAGGACGTTTAGAAGGTAAGGGTTAGCTATACCATAGAGGGTCAAAGTGATCCTAAGCTGTGCTGAAGCTAGATGTGTCGGGCCGAAAGGTGCAAATATCCCAGACAAGCTGAAAATCATGACACGACACATTCAGTTCTCCAGACTACACCTAGCTAATACACAGAAATGTGAGAACGAACTCATTAAAATTAGGTGATATAAGAATCATTATGAATATTGCTGACTAAGGAAATTGTAAACCAACAGTCTCAACGTTCGCCACAAAACGTATTTACAGCGGTAAATGCTTACAATGCTTATTTTATGATTTTTTTTTTTACTTTCTCAAATGAATAAGCTTATTTATCGAAATTTGTTTGTTTGTATGTAGCGAATTTCCTCTTGTATTCGAGACACATGTTGCTACGCTAGGTAATGGGTTTCCCATCTGTCACTAATGTCACTCTGGCAGAATCGATTCTGACCAGATTGTATTAATTAACGGTGTTGTGTAAGATAAACATGCAAATAGATGTGTACTTCGCTCGTGTGTTGCCGGAGCCCGAACGGGGAGCAAACAATAGCAACAATGCTGTAAGAGGCGACTAAGGAGGTTTAGGGGAAAGAATTGGCTTATCATCCCATAGACGGTCAAAGTGGCTCGTATGGCATATTGAAGTCGGAGGTGTCCGACCGAAAGACGACTAAATCGCAGCTAAGATGTAAACCATGACACAGTACATCCCGTTCTCTGGACTACATTCTGATAATCTGCGGGAGTTTGAGACATCCCGTTCTCTGGACTACATTCTGATAATCTGCGGGAGTTTGAGACATCCCGTTCTCTGGACTACATTCTGATAATCTGCGGGAGTTTGAGAGTTAACGCAGAAGAAGAAAAAGATAATGTGTGTTTGAGCATTAGAGAACATCTAATCAGTTCAGCTTGCTGACCAAAGGGCATGTGACGCATAGGACTACTGTGACAAAAGGGCATGTGACGCATAGGGCCACTGTGATAAAAGGGCATCTGATGCGTATGACGACTGCGACCAAAGTGCATGTGAAGCGTATGACCACTGTGACCAAAGAGCACGTGACGCACATGACGACTGCGACCAGTACAGCATTTTGTAATAAGACGACTAACAGAGATTATAACCCCTCACTCTCCAAATCCCTCCCCTCACATCCCTTAAATAATTTAGCTAGAAATTAAACGCAACGAATGTTCTAGAGTTAAAGGCGGATATATTTTATCTTTGCTATAATCACAAAAGTACAACACGCAGGTACAACACACAGGTATAAAACCCAGGTACAATTGACAGTGCCTACTTCATTTGTCTCTTGATTCTTGATTAGGAACAAGCGTCATTACATACGGGGCATTCCGATATGTGATATGCTTGCCATTCCATCAGTCATTTAAGAGTATAGAAACCCATAGTTTCAGTTAGTTCTTGGTACAGAATCTTCTGATATGCCCAGAAAGGATGCACATCTCTCCCCCCTCCCCCCTCCAATTTCTACCATTCTCCGAACATGTACATTGTCTCTTTCAGCTTCCTTTTGGTAGTGTACCCATGACTTAGTCATATTTCTTCTCATACTTTTGGTAGTGTACCCATGACTTAGTCATATTTCTTCTCATACTTTTGGTAGTGTACCCATGACTTAGTCATATTTCTTCTCATACTTTTGGTAGTGTACCCATGACTCAGCCATATTTCTTATCATACTTTTGGTAGTGTACCCATGACTCAGTCATATTTGTTCTCATCTACTTTTGGTAGTGTACCCATGACTCAGTCATATTTCTTCTCATACTTTTGGTAGTGTAACCATGACTCAGTCATATTTCTTCTCATACTTTTGGTAGTGTACCCATGACTCAATAGTCATATTTCTTATCATACTTTTGGTAGTGTACCCATGACTCAGTCATATTTCTTCTCATACTTTTGGTAGTGTACCCATGACTCAGCCATATTTCTTCTCATCGACTTTTGGTAGTGTAACCATGACTCAGACATATTTCTTCTCATCGACTTTTGGTAGTGTACCCATGACTCAGCCATATTTCTTCTCATCGAATTTTGGTAGTGTACCCATGACTCAGTCGTATTTCTTCTCATACTTTTGGTAGTGTACCCATGACTTAGCCATATTTCTTCTCATCGACTTTCGGTAGTGTAACCATAACTCAGTCATATTTCTTCTGATCGACTTTTGGTAGTGTACCCATGACTTAGTCATATTTCTTCTGATCGACTTGTGGTAGTGTACCCATGACTCAGTCATATTTCTTCTCATACTTTTGGTAGTGTAACCATGACTTAGCCATATTTCTTCTCATACTTTTGGTAGTTTACCCATGACTTAGCCATATTTCTTCTCATACTTTTGGTAGTGTACCCATGACTTAGTCATATTTCTTCTCATCGACTTTTGGTAGTGTACCCATGACGTAGCCATATTTCTTCTCATATTTTTGGTAGTGTACCCATGACTTAGCCATATTTCTTCTCATACTTTTGGTAGTGTAACCATGACTTAGCCATATTTCTTCTCATACTATTGGTAGTGTACCCATGACGTAGCCATATTTCTTCTCATACTTTTGGTAGTGTACCCATGACTTAGTCATATTTCTTCTGATCGACTTTTGGTAGTGTACCCATGACTTAGCCATATTTCTTCTCATACTTTTGGTAGTGTACCCATGACTTAGCCATATTTCTTCTCATACTTTTGGTAGTGTACCCATGACTCAGTCATATTTCTTCTGATCGACGTTTGGTAGTGTACCCATGACTTAGTCATATTTCTTCTGATCGACTTTTGGTAGTGTACCCATGACTTAGCCATATTTCTTCTCATACTATTGGTAGTGTACCCATGACGTAGCCACATTTCTTATCATACTTTTGGTAGTGTACCCATGACTCAGTCATATTTCTTGTCATCGACTTTTGGTAGTGTACCCATGACTTAGTCATATTTCTTCTCATACTTTAGTAGTGTACCCATGACTTAATCATATTTCTTCTTATAGACTTTTGGAGCTTGTTGAAGACCTTACTTGAGGGTACAGTAGAAAAGCGGCAAGCAAAAGGTAGGCAGATATACAAGTGGGAGAGAAACATCTCAAGATAGGCAGGTAACAGTCTGACAGTGTGCACCACAAAGGCAACAGACAGGGATGTTGGAAGCCCGTTGCAGCTAACCTTCGCTGAGGAGACGGCACTCGATGATGATGATTATGATGATGATGATAAGGATAGTGAAAAGAATGACATTATGTACTTATTACGTTCACGAAGCCCTTCTCTGGTATATAAGGCCCTGTGTGCTGAGCCACTCATATTGGATGATACGACTAATAATTTGTATGTTTATGTATATTTTCTGATATCAGCGAATAAAAATCATAGAAACAGCCGGATCAGCCAAAATAAGTGATGCAATGACGTGGGTTCATACAACCATAACCTGATTCAGAAAAAGATGACAAAAGAAATACTGACTATTTTCGTTGGTCACCATTTATATATTTGGAGTGGCCTGTCAAAAAAAGCCGAGGCCGACCAACGATAGCACGGGAAATAATTTTAAAAAATCAGCCTGTAAGGTTATGTGTACATTTTGTCCAGAGGTCTTACAATACTGTAGAATGTCACAGATCATACAACTTAAACTTTTACTCGGACTGTCTAATCGTGACATCAGAGGATACCGTAAGACCTCTGTACAGACAATAAACATAACCTAAAAGGCTGATTTTGTTATTATTTTCGTGCTCTCCGTTGGTCTATTTTCGACAGGTGACACCAAGTATATAAAAAGTGACCAACGAAATTCACGACAATAATAAAAACCTCACAAATGATGGAGTTACGTTCTGTCGAGAGGTCTATAGCGGCGCCCGGTCATGCTCTAATCTCAGAAGGAGAAGCATATATCCATACATTGGGTACAGTTTATATGAAGATGTAAGGATCAGACATTGGGTACAGTTTATATGAAGATGTAAGAATCAGACATTGGGTACAGTTTATATGAAGATGTAAGGATCAGACATTGGGTACAGTTTATATGAAGATGTAAGGATCAGACATTGGGTACAGTTTATATGAAGATGTAAGGATCAGACATTGGGTACAGTTTATATGAAGATGTAAGAATCAGACATTGGGTACAGTTTATATGAAGATGTAAGAATCAGACATTGGGTACAGTTTATATGAAGATGTAAGAATCAGACATTGGGTACAGTTTATATGAAGATTTAAGGATCAAACATTGGGTACAGTTTATATGAAGATGTAAGGATCAGACATTGGGTACAGTTTATATGAAGATGTAAGGATCAGACAATTCTCAGATTCCTCTCACTGTTTAACCTGATATTGACATATGTTGGTCCAGACATGCAAAACAGAAGGTGACAAACAAGTCTGGAACCCGGAGATCCTTGTCGCAGTCGTGGCTATCGAGGGTATTAGAAACCTTCTAACTGAATTAATTTGGACCCTGTTCGTTATGTGTTTGAATATTGTTGGGATTTCGATAGGTCGCTATTTATATATTTGGAGTCTCAGGTTAAAAATAGCCAAGGCCAACCAATAGATCGCGCGCAAATCAGAAACTAGTTTATATTAACATTTTCGTTGACAGGTTTCCTATACCTTTCTCGGTCATTCACAACAGCCCACCAAATATTACGGCATGTGAACTGTGTAAATAATCTTGGCTGACGCAACGTTATTTTTTACTAAACTGAGAATGATCCTTCTAATTAATCTTGGCTGACGCAATGTTATTATTTTTTTTACTAAACTAGGAGCCATCCTTCTAATTAATCTTGGCTGACGCAACATTATTTTTCTTTTACTAAACTAGGAATAATCCTTCTAAAGCGATGTATTTTACCTGTGATTGGCTGTCGACACAGAGTGTGCACACAAAGTGTAAACAAAGTGATCAATTAAAATCACGGGAAAGGTCTAATGCGTTACTTTAGGAGGTATACTCTGGATGAGCCAGCAAGGCTGTATAGCTGAGGAAAGGCACGGCTAAATGTTGAAGAAGATTAGAGTGTACTCACCTTGAATGTGTTGTATTTGATCGCCGAGTCGAACTGAGAAGGTCTCGCCTGGGTTCACGTGGACATGTACAACATGCTGACCTCCAGCTGGTGAAGAACCACTTCCTTCTCCAGGACTGTCTCCCCTTGAGTGAGTACCGGATCCACCTGAATGACTAGCGTTGGAACTTGAGTAACTGTCAGACGGAGATGTGCAGTGGTTTGAGGAAGTATTCATACAGCTGTGTCCGACGCTGGTTGCACTTGTAGATAAATAGTACCCTGCGTTCAATCCGCTTCCGATATGGTGATGAAAGTGACCGCTGTTATTGTTTACAGGGCCATGGCTTGGGGAAGAATCATGTGGTGTGGGAGCTGAACTGGAAGACGGGCTAGGTGGACCTGAGACATGACAAGGGGAGTCTGACGACTGTCCGTTTGTCTTAAGTTGTGATAGTCCATCATCGTCTAAGTCCAACTTTGCTAAGTTGTTGTTGCTTAAATTGGTAAAGCTGTTATTCTTGTTGTACCTGGATATCTCTGAACTGATATGACCATTGTCCTCCAAATCCGAGGACACTGTCCCATTCGTGGAGTTATTACCGTTACAGTTGTTATTTAGTGTAATTCCATTTTCTTGTGGTGTTTCAACATTCTCTTCCATGGTGTAGACTTGAGGCGACGTGGTGTACGATGTTAATGAAGATGGCAACCTCTGGAGATTTTTTCTAAAAAAGAAAATATAGAAAATATTCACATAAATGCACAAAAATAAAGCTACAAACACCAAGACCAGAAGTATATTAAATCATAAACAAATCAGAACAAGTTTTCATTATACGCATTAGAACACGATTCTGATATCTATAAAGATCAGGGATTGAAATGCGGTGTTGCTAGAAGTGAACATTTTAGAGGGCGCAGAAGAATGATGGTCAACCAGCATAGGACCGGTACTGTCAGCAGAAGTGTAATGGCGGATACACTCAAGGAGAAATCGGAGCAACTATGGACGTGTCCAGTTTGCAGTGGTGATGATCCGACGACTAACTAACTGACTAATCTGATATCTCTTGTACACAAAATTCAAAATTGACAACATGTGGAAAGGCACCATAGACTTCATGACACATACTTCAAGAATGTCCAGAGTAGGAGATGTGTTCTCTGGAGATGGCCCTCGTGTGTGCTGAATATATTGTGGAATTTATCACCTCTTTTATTTCGGTGGTCCATCGTTTTCGAGGTCAGCCTCTAGGTCAGCTTCCACTGTATCTGTGTAGGATAGTTTGCTGTCGTATGCTGTCTGATGGTAGTCTGCTGATGTGCGCAAACCATTTGATCTGTTGTCTCTTGAGGTATTCTAAGATTGCCGGTTTTTTTTGGTCAGATGTATATAATACACATTCGTGTATATAATACACAAATCATTATATATCGCCTCATACAATCTTCGTGTATATAAGAACCAATTTTTAATATATCTCCTCAGGCAATCTTCTTGTATATAATAACCAAATCCTCCTATATTGCCTCAGACAATATTCGTGTATATAATAACAAAATCCTCATATATCACCTTAGACAATCTTCGTGTATATAATAACAAAATACTCATATATTGCCTCAGACAATCTTCGTCTATATAATAAACGAAAATTCCAGAGGAAATCAGATAACGAAGTGATGAATATTGCAGAAACACACACACACAGAATATGATAACAGTAAGCATAGAATCATGTCAATGTTTTCAAAAAGCTGGTAAAAAAGTATAAATAATCAAGGATAAAAGATAATAAATGTAAATAAATAATAAATACAAATGATTAAAAAAAAACAACTAACAAATATTATGACGTTATGACGTATTTACGTTTGTCTTGTGCTGTCGGTTCACATCACGTGTCATTAAGAGATAGAATTAGAAACGATAACATCAGACAGATAACCAAAGCAATACCAGTATTGGGACACATCAAAAGACAACAGAATCAGTAGTTTTCACACGAATCCAGACTACCAACAGATAACATGTCACAAATGGCCATGAACCACCGAAGACGGATGTGTCGGGCCATTGGCGGAAATAAAATGGCGACACAACGTATTTCTATTCTCTGGACTACATCCTGCTGGAGACCTAGTAGGGCCATTGTCCCGATACAAGAGATATCCAGAAGAAGAAATGACCATGACACATAGACACAACGACTATAAAGCCAGAGGCAAAAGATGGATCACAGAAATAAAAGAAGCAACAGGAACAAGCTTACAAACAGCGCACAAGACGGCCATCTCCAGAGAACTCTTCTACCCCTGACGCCACAAGGCAAACAAGGGATAGACCAGACCAGATAGACCAGACAGACAGGTAGATATACTAAGAACATAAACCAGAAACAAACATACTTACGTATCTGAATATAAATATACCTAACATCATATTCATCTATATACCTATGCATCAATCTGCTTACCTATCTACCTGCATACCTACCCATCGTCTACCTACCTAACTATATGTCTGCTTGCCTACCTTCCTACCTACATACTAATCTGTTTACATGTGTATCTATCTACCTATCAATCTGCATAACTGCCTCCTTAACCAACAACCTAACTACCTACTTAACCACCAACCTAACTACCTACTTAACCAAAAACCTAACTACCTACTTAACCAACAACCTAACTACCTACTTAACCAAAAACCTAACTACCTACTTAACCAACAATCTAACTACCTACTTAACCAACAATCTAACTACCTACTTAACCAACAACCTAACTACCTACTTAACCAACACCCTAACTACCTACTTAACCACCAACCTAACTACCTACTTAACCAACAACCCACCCATACACACACGTATACATGCATACATATATGCATACGAACCTAACTACACATCTACCTACATACAAATCTATTTAACCATGAATATACCTACCTACCTGCAAACATACCAAACTACCTACCTACAAATCTACCAACTACTCTACATGCGTGCGCGCACGAACACACACAAACACATAGTACACATTATGAACCCGACCAGATTGAATCTATATACACACTCAAACAACAATTCTGTAAGTACAATGTCTAGTCAGCGTGGAAACAAAAATGTCCGTCTCTGAAACCGACAGATGTGTGTACAACACTTCTCAGACTAAACAGACACTATTTTGTCGGCACAGAGTGGTTGCTATGACGACAAGCTGGGCAGCAAAAATCAGCATCCGGTCTTTATTTGATGATAACAGTCAGAAAGAAAAAGTACATCTCAGGTGTATGCATGTATAATTTAGTATGTTACATGAGACGCAAGACATATGTGGTCCACGCGGTCTGGATATGTGCTGGATATAGAAGCTTTCAACAAGAAATATGTGGTCCAGGCTGTCTGGATATAGAAGCTTTCACCAAGAAATATGTGGTCCAGGCTGTCTTGATATAGAAGCTTTCACCAAGAAATATGTGGTCCAGGCTGTCTGGATATAGAAGCTTTCACCAAGAAATATGTGGTCCAGGCCCACATCAACGCCCGCGTGTTGTCGAGGCCCGAAAGGGGGGCAAAGAATAGCAACACTGTTTACCTTCCATTCATGTCGTAAAAAGCGACTAAGGAGGTTATGGGATGGAGTTGGCTGCCCCATCCCATATAGGGTCAGTGACCCAAAGCCATGCTGAAGTCAGATGTGTCAGACCGAAAGGCGCAGATATTTCAGCAATTCTGTAAACCATGATACAGCGCATTCCGTTCTCCGGACTACATCCTGCTAATCTGCAGGAGTTTGAGAATGAAAGCAGAAGAAGAAGAAGAAGACTGAATCAAGATGGAATTTTAATCTTGAGAGAATTTTTACAGACGACAGCTTGAGACACAAATAAATGCCAACTACCAAATTATGAGTGTATACACATTGTAAAACGCAAATATTCGCAGAAGACGGATGTGTCGGGTTATGTATCTGCCGTATGATACCCCGCATTTCCATTCCTGGGCTATATCCTGCTGGAAATCTAGGATCATGGTCCTGCTACAAGAGAAAACTAGCGGGAGTTTGAGAATGAACGCTGAAGAAGAAGGAATACAATTCTATCCCGATGAAAACACAAAAGGCAGATCTAATTTAAATATTCATACCAACATTGTGTTATCAATGTCAGACATGGACACTAAAAGAAGAACACGAGAGAAAGCGTACTACGAGTCAAATGAGAAGAAAATCAACAAACAGAACAAGATCATGTGAGGAATGCAGAGATTACAAGAACTGTTAAAAACATCTGTGGTCAAACATATTAAAACACAGAGACTAAAATGATTCGGTTACTTAATGAGAATGAACATTATTAGCCAGCGGCGAGACCGTACAACATGAAAATGGAAACATCAAGATAGAGAGGAATACCAAGAAGAAGCAGGATTGAAGGAGTTACCAACATACTAAGACATAATGTTACTAGATATCGAAAGACCAAATGTGCAATAGATCGAAAATCGATCGTCATTCAATATTGCAAACGCCTTACAGCAACAGCAGAGCAACGATAACAGATTAGAAAGGTTAGATTAGATTGGATTGGATAGTTAGGATGTACGGGTGGATGGATTGATGGATTAGATTAGATGATTAGATTAGATTAGATTAGATTTAGATTAGATTAGACAGACATATATATATTAAACAGATAGATGTTTTACGCATGCGGTTGCGTCTGTGGGTCTCACTAATGACCTTCTAGACAAACTGCCCATGCAACAGAAAACTTAAGCATGACATTATATTGAAGAACTGTTATGGAAACTTTGTAGCATGTCATCTATACAATTATAGACCCCCTCTGAGTAGAATGCTCCTTCAATAGGCATTGTACTAAGCCGAAAGCTGAAGCCTTCTGGGTATGAAAGAAAGCTCAGAAAAACCACCACACTGCACATAGGAAGTAAGAATTAATCGTTCGCAATTCGCGGGGTTCTCAAACAAATAAACAAACAAACAAACAAACAAACAAACAAAGACGTTTTACTGTTAAGGGGTGCAGAACGGATTTGTATAGGTAGTGGAAGTAAAGGCAGTTTTGTAATAGACGTCGCTACAGCGTGTACATGAATGATGTCTATTGTACCTCCACAAAACTAAAATCATATCGGTCTGATACAGGCATACCGAAATCTATACACAGCCATCTAGTTAGTTATATACGACCATCTAGTTATACACGACCATCTAGTTATACACGACCATCTAGTTATACACGACCATCTAGTTATATACGACCATCTAGTTATACACGACCATCTAGTTATACACGACCATCTAGTTATACACGACCATCTAGTTATATACGACCATCTAGTTATACACGACCATCTAGTTATATACGACCATCTAGTTATACACGACCATCTAGTTATATACGACCATCTAGTTATATACGACCATCTAGTTATACACGGCCATCTAGTTAACACGACCATCTAGTTATACACGACCATCTAGTTATACACGACCATCTAGTTATATACGACCATCTAGTTATATACGACCATCTAGTTATACACGACCATCTAGTTATACACGACCATCTAGTTATACACGACCATCTAGTTATATACGACCATCTAGTTATACACGACCATCTAGTTATACACGACCATCTAGCTATATTATTGTAGTGTTAATGTACACCAAGAAACGCAATATTATTGCAGAACTAATGTACACCAAGAAACGCAATATTATTGCAGAACAAATGTACACCAAGAAACGTATCATTATTGCACTATTAATATACACCAGGAAACGTAATATTATTGCAGTGTTAATATACACCAGGAAACGTAATATTATTGCACTGCTAATGTACATAAAGAAACGCAACATTATTGCAGTGTTAATGTACACCAATTTTCAAACGTGTATACACATTTTATTTTACGGAATTAATGTTTCAACATTGGCACGAAGAACATTCCAACAATGTATATGATCTTCAACGATCTAATCTACACCTGGTCAGTTGTATACACTACCAACACATTTTCTCTACTCAAGTCAATACATGTCCAGTTTGATACAATCTACTAAGGTAAGAACATGAAATAATCCTCTTCTTCAGCTTTCATTCTCAAACTCCCCCTGTATTTCTCTTGTACCAAGACTATGATCCAACTAGATTTCCAGCAGGATGTTGTCCAGAAAATGGAAATGCGTTGTATCGCCGTTATATGCGCACCAATGACCTGATACATCCGTCTTTGGTGGTATGAAATAAACAGTTATACAATTCACAAAACAGACTAAAATGACGTTTTGACTTTTATGAGGAACTACACATCAAATGAAGGTCAAACATTAAAACCAGTAATATGAAAGTATTATTTCAAATGGACCAGACACTAGCGTATTTAATAACATAATATGGAATGAAATATAAACATTACTTGTCTTGCTAAATGTCTGCTGACAAATTAATGTGCAATATTATTAGATTTAATATTAGTTGCATTGTTTGCCTTCAGTTTGGTCTGTATTTTATTTTAACTCTGTATTTCCTAGGGTTTTCATGCGAAGCCGTATATATGCACGAGTAGATACCACTGCAGAAATCCAGAGTTTATCGGCTTATTGGCGCGGTTGTTGGTTCTGTGGTGATTTCAACTGCTTTTCGGGGATAAAATGTTTACCCTTTCTTTTAATCGCTACTTTGATGTCTACATCGTCAGACTAATCTTATGTATGAACTCTGGAGCTCTTCTTTGCTTTCCTATGTCTCTGTGGTGTTAACATTGTTTTTATTGTTTTCATTGCTTTTCACTGTTTCTTTTATACATTCTTGAGGAAGACCTGACGGTTCGAAACGTTGAACAAGTCTTGTATATTGTAATTTGTGTGTTTTCTTGTTTACACTCATAGCCCCTTAGTTTTAGTGATAGTCCGTCGTGTTCAAAGTGGAACTTCCTAAACCTGTGTTCTGCGTTAAGTACTATTGTTGTTACGTTTCACGCAGTATTACCTTATATTGATTGTCGTATATCTATGTGTGGTTGCGCCGTTGTGCCAGTACGCCTCTCTCCATTGTTCATACTGGGAACAATTATGCAGAATTTGTTTGGAAGTCTGTTCATCTGTTGCATAAGTGCACATTTGTGGGTACGCGCACAGTTGCACCATGTGCATGTTTGTTCAGTCTGTTGTGTCCTGTCCTCGAGCGAAGTATGGTAACCCGTCGCTGTCGATTTAGGTAATGGTATTCGTCTTTTTTCATGCTATTTTCATTTCTTATGGTTTGTATAGCTGGCTGTCATCATTTCTTGAAATGAGAGATCATTATCTTCATGTATACACTCTCCTCCCTCTTTGGCCAACTCATCGGTCATCGCATTTCTCTGGACACCACAGTGGTCACTGAAGTACAGGTCTACTCTGTTTGTTTGCTGTGTTCTTTAATTTGTCTCTTAGGTATTGTAGTTTATCATCATTGAGAGCCTGCATAACTCATAGTGCATCTGTGAAGATGACCACTTGTTGACATTAAGAAAAAGTGCCAGGTATCACGAGGGCAGGTTATTCTATTGCTTGAACATCAGCACCTGTAGTTGGAGCAGACTTTCTTCTGGGGATGCACTTTATTTCAGGGCGATCATCAGATTATGTTATAAAAATGCCAACATATCCGTTTGTGACTGATCCATCCATAAATAAATGTATCCATGATCCATAAATAAATAAATATATCCATGATCCATTTATAAAAGCATGTATCCATGATCCATCCATGATCCATCCATAAATGTATGTATCCATGATCCATCCATAAATGCATGTATCCATGATCCATCCATAAATGCATGTATCCATGATCCATCCATAAGTACATGTATCCATGATCCATCCATAAGTACATGTATCCATGATCCATCCATAAGTACATGTATCCATGATCCATCCATAAATGCATGTATCCATGGTCCATCCATAAATGTATGTATCCATGATCCATCCATAAATACATGTATCCATGATCCATCCATAAATGCAGGTATCCATGATCCATCCATAAATGCAGGTATCCATGATCCATCCATAAATGCAGGTATCCATGATCCATCCATAAATGCAGGTATCCATGATCCATCCATAAATGCAGGTATCCATGATCCATCCATAAATGCATGTATCCATGATCCATCCATAAATACACGTATCCTCGGATTGTTCAGGGACATTCTTCGTGGATTACGCTCATGGTGATAGTTTGCTTTCACTACATAACAGTGTTGTTGTTGCAGTAGTCTCCTTTTGATTTTATGGTTCCGTTATGTGTTTGTTTGTCTATGTCTTGATAAAGACCTTCTGGTCACCACGTCGATCCTGTACATTTTTCAACGTATAAGGTTTTATATATACATTTTCCCCAATATTCATTTACTATATGGTATACAGTTTTACCGCAGTCTCCGGATCACTCAATTTTCAACATCTCTGAAACAAATCTTTCACTAAACATCAGTGCCAAAACTAAACAATTTTCGACAACTCTAATTCAAATCTGTTACTGATCATCAGTGCCACAACTAAACAATTTTCAAAATCTCTGAAACAAATCTTTCACTGAACATCAGTGCCAAAACTAAACATTGTGGCATCCTCCACAAATTACAACTTCGGCGCCTACATAAACTCAACTAATTTAGGTTGTGGTCCTTAAGAATTGCTTTTCGGGGCCCAACAGAGCCGATCACACAGGCGACACTGCCTATTTTCGCCCCTGTAAAACGTACTCAGTTTTCGATTCCGTCTTGTCATGTTTATAAACTCCCAAACAAAGCATAACTATCGCTTTCTGGGGATGTCCTCTCCACAATTGTACAATTCAAACTAAACACTGTTATGTTATTTTATTTTACAAGATACACTTGAACAATAAATAATAATGTTTGAGATTGAGACAAGAAACAGCAACAGCCGAACCTAAATATTAACTACATCCTAGGATCAATGAAGCGTTCAGAAAGATGTGCAAGAGGGGCGATAATCGTCAGTTAATAAAAGAACAAGGGACATAATAAAAACAAATATGAAAGGCTTAGCTATGAGATTATTTGAGGATATATATATGTAAATATATCTGAACATATTCAAATGTCTACTGTCAAGTCAAGATACGCGGATTGGGTTCGGTCGTGTTTGTTATATCTCTACCGCTTGACATCTGCGAGGTAGACAGCATATGTTAGTCTATCCAAGGTGTACTCAATTCCGCTCTAATAATCTGTTTCCTTTAGTTCGCTGTTCAGACTACCTCTTATCGTGTTATAGCAATAGAACGTAGAAAATATATCACGGAGGTCGTGGTGTCTGGATTACCAGAGTTGCGACATCTATTTTTTAATCTGTGTAAAGATCTGATATGACCAAATTGGACAAACGTTAAGGTTGAAAGGAGCGTACGCCAAAATAACATGTATATAGATAATTATAAATTTTAATAATCGGGGGTCGTGATGACTAGATCACTAGAACGTGGAAAAACTGATATGGTCTTTGCTGAAAGATAACTTCAAGAAAAATGTCAAGAACAACACTGTGACCTGTACACAGCATTCATAGACTTGACAAAAGCATTTGACACAGTTAGTAGAGAGGAGCTGCGGAAAATTCTGGCAAAATATGGATGCCCACAGAAATTTATCAAAATGGTGCAAGCTAGAGTTCAGGATGATGGAGAGTTATCTGAAACGTTTCCTGTCTCAAATGTAGTAAAACAAGGATGTGTATTAGCACATACCCAATTTAGCAACATGTTCTCTGCTATGTTGGATGATGCTTTCAGAGATCTAGACCTGGCAGTAAACATCACCTATCGCATAGATGGAAAATTGTTCAACCTTCGGCGGCTCTGAGCAAAAACCAAAGTCAAATCACACACAATCAGGGATCTCTTATTTACTGATGATTGTGCCATAAATATCAACTTTGAAGTTGATCTACAAATTATTATAGACAGATTCTCCAAAGCCTGTACCAACTTTGGACTTACTATAAACACAGAGAAAACAGAAAAGGTAAATGGTGTAGCACTGAAAGTTGTGAATAGATTCACATACCTAGGTAGTACGTTATCACAAGATGCCAACGTTAATGATGAAGTGTATGCAAGGATCGCCAAAGCAAGCAGCACTTTTGGAAGATTGTACGCAAATGTGTGGCGTAGAAATGACATTAACCTACAGGCTAAGCTAAAAGTCTACAGAGCAGTAGTACTTCCAGTGCTGTTATGCGCTAGTGAAACATGGACTGTGTATAGACGTCATGTGAAAAAACTCCATTATTATTTCTGGTAAAAACTCTGATATAACCAATTTTGGCTAATATCCATGGTTGAAAGAGGCATAACTCACCATAATAGGTGCTTGTTACAAAACTTAAACGTTCTCCGTTCTATCTATCAATAAACCCGTAACCCATCAGGGTCGTAGGGGTACCGCATTGGATGCTTAAGCACACAGAGTCCTCCAGCGATTTCTATCTTCAACGATGAGGATGAGTGAGGAAAAATCTTGTCCTGTCCATTCCTTGATGTTGTCTGCCCGTGTACGTATTTGTCCTCCTCTGCTTTTCCGTTCTTTGACGGTTCCCTGCAGTATTGTTTTTGACAAGGAATCAAGTCTGCATACAATGTCGAAACTGTTCAACGTATAAGGTTTTATATATACATTTTCCCCAATATTCATTTACTATATGGTATACAGTTTTAATGCAGTCTTCGGATCACTCAATTTTCAACATCTCATGACGAAAACCATGACAGTTTTCGTCGTTTCACTATTGAAAGCAATGGTTCTTGTAGAACCGTACACATCTCTGTTTTACGTAAACATTTGTCTTAAGCTCCCTATACGAGATTCCTAAAATTCATCTGTAACATTTGTCTAGTTCTGTGAATCTCTCTATAGGAAATTTCTAGAGTTTGTCTGTAACATTTGTCTAGTTCTGTGAATCTCTCTATAGGAAATTTCTAGAGTTTGTGCAGCTGTTCTGATAACCAATAATCAATAGCAAAACGATGCACCCATCAAATTAATGTGATGGTGGTAGTCGCTGGATTCTTAGAACCAGAATCACAATGACAAGTCATATTCACAAAACGACAGGAGTATTAATCACCACAATAATTTATAATCAATATTCAATAGTTTGTTCGAAGTATTGGAAACCTAGTTCTCTTGCAATGTTTCCTGCGCTCATCAAATCTAATCGCCGAGAAGATCTGCCTTCACGTATCTTGTCGCTAACATGAAGGAGCCAAACATCAATGAGGAGATATGAAGGAGCCAAACATCATTGAGGAGACATTATATCTGCGATCAGTGTATCCAACCTTCAATGAGAAGACATAATGTGTCTGTATCGCCTATGCCACTGACTTCACTTGCAGTATTCATTTCGAGGATAAAACGTGTCCAGTAAGATCCCCTGTAACGTTCCTGGGTAATTGTCTGTGTTCCTTGGTTTGCCTTACAGCCTGCTTCATTGTAGTCAGAGTCTATGATAAAGGGTCAAGTCCGTGGACATGCTCAGACGTGTTAGAAAAGTTTAGCAAAGACAATCTGGACTATGTGAGATTGAGTCGGTACAGATGGGCTCCGGGGTGACAGTTCAGTACCATGTGCACAAACAAATACAGTGGGTTCCCTCTATAGCGCATTCCCATATTACAAATGTCCCTATATAACAACACTTTTAAACATCCTCAATTATATGTATTCTATATGGTGTGTACTTATATAGCATATTTCTATTATTTCATACATATTTTGTCGGTCCGGACCAAGTTACGAGATTGTATCGGTCCGGAACAAGTTACGAGATTGTGTCAGTCCGGACCAAGTCACAAGATTGTGTCGGTCCCGACCAAGTTACGAGATTGTGTCGGTCCGGACCAAGTTGTTATAACGAGATTTCACTTTATATATATATATATATTACTTAACTATCTCTTGCAATCTTTATTGTAACTGCTAGGTTTTTTCCTATATATTTTAATTTCTAAAATTAAAGCACAATATGTTTATATTTTTTAAATAGAAAAAAATGTGTGTTTTGTTTTCTAGAAAACTTGAAACTCTTGCGTGCTTTTAAACCTGTGATGATTGGGCATAGTTCGGTACTAGTTCGTTAATTCACCACATTGAATTTAGCTGACACTCCAAGGGAAATGGCGGCTTGATTACTAAAAACCTATAAAGCCATCTCCACTCAATGTTGCAACCCCGTTTTGTCACAAATATACCGATAAGGTTTAAAAACCGCACTAAGATTTTTGAGAAAGTAACAAAAAGAGTACTTACTTTTACGTTATTCTTTTGTAAGAACAAAATTACACTGCAAACACAAGTACATTTTAAATATAAACAAATTAAATAATTTGTGATAATATGCTCTCACTGCTAAACATATTCTGCTGACACGCTCACCAATTCATTGACTTGTCGTTTAAGTACGTCACAACACGAAAACAAACGATCATGTTCATCTGAGTCATCTGTTAGTCAAACTACATTGAAGCTATGAATATCCTGTAGTTATCATCTACGTACCACACCAGAAACTGAATAGTCTACAGCTACAATTACTACAACAATGTGGCATTGTTCGAGGTTAAAAATTACTTTGGTGATTATACCCCCTGATTTGAAAAAGTGATGCTTTTTCATCAAGGTAATTTAAGTTTTGACAAAGCGAGTTGGCAACACTGATAATATATATATTTAATTTCATACACACCAATCACCGTTATTGAAATGCCAGCCGTACCGGTATCACGTTCAGCGAAAATATGAGTATGTCGGATCATTATAGAAGAGGGAAGAACGTGCTTCCTTTCTGGTAATATTCGAAGAACGCACAACCAAAAACTGACCGGTAAAGGTAGATTGAGTGGAAACACTGCGCTTATACACCATTAGATGGTTGAGGGACAGGAGAGCTCAACATTTATGGGATTATCCCCAGTACCGTGACTCTGGTACCTTATCAAGAATCAAACTAGTAAACAATATTCCCCTTCCATTGTCAATTCACTTCAGGTGAACTAACAAACAAGTAACAATGTTTCTATATATCTGAATCGGTGTTTTTACTTAGCTTCAGACTGTAATAGTTTTCAGGCGTGACGTAATTTTGGTCTGCTATGTATATAGTACATGGTGTGTGTTTCTATGTCGCAGAGTAAGACAAAACTAATGCAGCACAGTACATTCAAAAACTGACAAACCAATGCAGCACAGTTCATTCAAAAACGAATTCGAAGTCCGCACCAAATGTAGCAAATTACATTGAAAAATAATACACATGTACAAAGACATATAATCAATTGAATGAACAGGTGCAAAACAACATATGAAGACAAGCATAGCAAAATAAATCAATGGCAGAAGTAGCATGCAATATAAATCAAGGAAATCAATCACCATGTCGTAACAACATTGTTTGCAGGAATTTTTTAATTAGCGATAAAGTCCAATATTTCTTTATGAATTGATTTTGTAGGCAACTGTTACGCTTAGTAGATTGCCATTTTGGGCTACTGTAGGTCAACAGTAGGTTAACAGACCACCGGTTTTCCAGTATGGTGAATTAAGGTTCGATTTCCAGTTCTTCTTCGTCTTCATCGTTTATTCTCAAACTCCCACTGAATCTCTCTTGTAGCAAGTCAATAGTCCTACTAGATTTCCAGCAGGATGTAGTCTAGTGAATAGAAATGCATTGTATCACCGCTTTATTTGCGCCACTTGTCCAATACATCCGTCGTCGGTGGTAACTTCCAGTTCACCGGGGGATATTTTAAAATCTCCACCGGCTTCTAGGTCAACCCAACTTTATGAAATGGGAACCAGGACTCCTAAAAAAGTAAAAGCGGATGTGATGATGACCATATCATAACTAGGCATGACGTTAGTGGATAACACCGTATTCCACAATACACATACAATAATAACACCGTATTCCACAATACACATACAACAATAACACCCTATTCCACAATACACATACAACAATAACACCCTATTCCACAATACACATACAACAATAACACCCTATTCCACAATACGCCTCCAACAATAACACCCTATTCCACAATACACATACAAGAATGACACCGTATTCCCCAATACACATCCAACAATGACACCCCATTCCCCAAAAACATCCAACAATGACACCCTATTCCCCAATACACATACAACAATGACACCATATTCCCCAATACACATCCAACAATGACACCCAATTCCCCAAAAAACATCCAACAATGACACCCTATTCCCCAATACACATACAACAATGACACCCTATTTCTCAATACACCTCCAAGAATGACACCTTATTCCCCAATACACATCCAACAATGACACCCCATTCCCCAAAAACATCGAACAATGACACCCTATTCCCCAATACACATACAACAATGACACCATATTCCCCAATACACATCCAACAATGACACCCTATTTCTCAATACGCCTCCAAGAATGACACCTTATTCCCCAATACACATCCAACAATGACACCCTATTTCCCAATACGCCTCCAACAATGACACCATATTTCCCAATACGCCTCCAACAATGACACCCTATTCCCCAATACGCCTCCAAGTCACGAAAATGAAATTCTACTTTTTTTCTTTACTAGTTTGCTATTTTTTTAAACATCGTATGCCCAATTGCCTTAAAGTCCGTCCTAATACATTGACAGTCTGAGACACCCTCACCAAATAAGACAGAGAGCCAGGCTTCAGTGCGACGACCTTCGTCGGCAAAAAGGTAATGCATGCGTGACAGAAGTACGAGAACCAGTTATCTCGTACGGCTGGCTTACTCTACTAGCGATATGGTTACAGAAGTCCAAAGTTCAGTGGAAGCGATGAAGACACTGCATGTATTAATGACCAAAACGGAAGTCCTATCGGTCGTGCCCACTGACGTAAATAAAACGGAAGTCCTATCGGTCGTGCCCACTGACGTAAATAAAACGGAAGTCCTATCGGTCGTGCCCACTGACGTAAATAAAACGGAAGTCCTATCGGTCGTGCCCACTGACGTAAATAAAACGGAAGTCCTATCGGTCGTGCCCACTGACGTAAATAAAACGGAAGTCCTATCGGTCGTGCCCACTGACGTAAATACAACGGAAGTCCTATCGGTCGTGCCCACTGACGTAAATACAACGGAAGTCCTATCGGTCGTGCCCACTGACGTAAATAAAACGGCGACACAACGCATTTTCTTTTTTTAGACTGCATCCTACTGGAAATATAGTAGGACTATTGTCCTACTAGGGAGGACTATTGTCCTACTACAAGTGAGATCCGGTGGGAGTTAGAACGACACATTTATTTTAAAGGAGCATAAATCATAGAAAACACTTACATATAAGAATCATCATCATCAATTTACTTTAGCGCTAAAGTTAGCGCATAGGCCAGATCTCTCCAATTCTGTCTGTTCAAAGCTATTCTGTGCAGTTCTTGAATAGTATTAATATTGTTTGTTTTATTTTCTCTAAGTATTGTTCTTCTGAGTTGTTGTTTTTTTTTTTGAGGTCTACCCCTTGCTCTTTTGCATGTAGGCATCCATTCAAGAGATTGGTGGTGTATTCTATTGTTGTCGGAGCGTAGGATATGCCCATAAGAATGAGCCAGGCAAATTGACATAGGTGGGGGAACTGCCGGAATTTATTAACAACCACATAATACGTCAGACCCGTGTGATAAACATCGGCCCCTGACATATGGTATAATAGAAATATCAACCGCCTTATCGGGAGTTGCGTTGATGAGATGGACGAGGACAGAGAGGAGTAATGAGTTTGTATTATCAATCGTCATGTTCTAATGAATCAAACGTTAAACAATCCATTAATATATTACCAATTGTACTCTGAAAGATAACTGTATTACGGTAATCACAGATAACTTCATACGAGAAATCCCATGACAACTTCATAAAAGTAACAGGGCGTTGAATTTTATCTCTGGAACCAAGGAAGAGAGGGAGTGACAAGGGACGTTGGTAACAAAGACAGAGAAAGATAGCAAGAATGAGTTGGAAGACAAGGCAAGCTTACTAAATCAATAATTCGGCGCTTGAAGCTTCCTGGATAGAGCTGAGGTTTGTGGGTGAGAGAAGGCTCTCGTGTCAATGATAACATTACGGGTGGGTGTGTTACTGGGAAACGTGACGTTGCTTGCCTTTACAGTAACGTGTTACCAGTTTTAAAAGATTGTTCTCTGCTTCATTTGATATTGTTCTATGGAATAACTCCAATATTACATGTGGTCTGGCATTTGTTGTTCCATATAATAACTTCAATATTTCATTTCAGTGTGGTCTAACGATTGTTGTTCGATAGAATAACTCCATTATTAGCTTTCATTGTGGTCTGACGGTAGTAATATGATTTTCTAGAGAAAACCAAGCCTTGTTTTGTTTTCACAGTGTATGTGGAGCCTGATATTAGGAAACATTTGTTTGAGACTTCGGGATTAGAAAGCAATGTATATGTGTGTGTGTGTGAGAGAGAGAGAGAGAGAGAGAGAGATTTAGGCAGACATCTGGTATGTGACAAACTAAGATATGATATTATGTTAGAACAGGAGCTAATGATATATCTAGTGTGTGTGTGTGCGTGCGTGTGTGTGTGTGCGTGCGTGTGTGTCTGAGACTTGAATAGACAAGTGCGTGTGTGGAAAATAGAGCTAAAACAAACAAAACAAAACATCGTTTTTGGGACAAGTTAAGTACATATACTGTGTGCCAGAAGCTGACAAATCATTTGGTTTATGACGTGCGACTAAAACATCTTCTTTGGGACCAGTCACTAAAAAATCTTCTTTAGGACCACTCACTAAAACATCCTCTTTGTAACCAATCACTAAAACATCTGCTTTGGGACCTGTCACTAAAACATCTTCTAAGGGACCAGTCATTAAAACATCTTCTTTGGGACCAGTCACTAAAATATCTTCTTTGGGATCATTCATTAAAACATCTTCTTTGTAACCAATCACTAAAACATCTGCTTTGGGACCAGTCACTAAAACATCTTCTTTAGAACCAATCACTAAAACATCTTCTTTGGGACCAGTCACTAAACCATCTTTGGGACCAGTCACTAAAACATGTTTTTGGGACCAGTCGCTAAAACATCTTATTTGGGACCAGCCGCTAACACAGCTTGTTTGGAACGATATAACTAAACATTCTGCTTTCCGTCGACCAGCTAATAAAACAATATTGATTAGGTTAGTATAATAAATCCCCTTCTTTGAGACGATCAATTAAAACATCCTGTTTGGGAAGAATTAAGAAAACATCTTGTCTGGGACTGTCTAATAAAACATCTTGTCTGGGACTGTCTAATAAAACACCTTATTTGGGACGATGGTATAAAACACATTGTTTGGGATGATCTAATAAAACAGCTTGTTTAGGAAGATTTAAGAAAATCACTAATTTGGGACTAGTTAAGAAAACCTTTTTTTCCCGGAACGATATAATAAAACATCTTGTTTGGGACGATTTAATAAAATAATTTGTTTGGGACGATCTAATAAAACGACATGTGGTCGTTCTCCAGTGACATTGAGGCACTTCTGGAGTCCGACCGCCGTCTGGGCGGCTGAGCAGCCCTATTCTGGAAAGCACCGCTCAACTCTTTAGCTCACCGCTCACCATCACAAACTGCGACAATTGATGAGGATGTTGCCCTGCGTATTTCTCGAGCCAGTGCAGCTTTCGGGAGTCTTCGTGTCAACGTCTGGATCAGGCCGTGGTCTCAGTCTGACAACTAAGTTGGACGTGTACCGCGCAGTGGTTATACCAACACTGCTTTATACTGCGTCATCCTGGATTGCCTATGCGAGACACTTAACTCTTTCCACCTTCTGTGCCTACGAAACCTCATGGGAGTACTTTGGCAGAATCGTGTACCAGTCACGGAAATCCTTGAAAAGTCCTGTATGCAAAGCGTCCATGACCTGTTGATTAGGTACCAACTGCGCTGGACTGACCACATCGTTCATATGCCAGACAAGCGCCTTCCAATGAGATTATTCAGTGAGGAGCTGTGCGATGGTAGACGTTCATGCAGAGAGCAGAAACAGCGCTTCAAGGATCACCTAAAAAACTCTCTCAAGCACTGTAGCATCAATCCTAGCTCCTGTGAGACTACATCACTTGATCGCTCAGCCTGGCACACCAAGATCACTGCTGGCATCACTAAATTTGAAAAATAAAGAACATTGCGGGGAATTTACAAACGACGGAAGAGGAAGGACAAATCCAAAAACTCCCTACCTCGAACCCTCTTCACTCTAGCATGCACTGCAATAGAACATTCCTGGCACGAATCGGACTCATCGAGCATCTACGAACTCACAAACCAAATTAGACAATCACAAATGTGTTGTTGTTGTTTTTTCTATTTGTTCATCACATTTATTGTTTTTCATGTCATGCTAATCTTCGCTTGCACAGGAGAAACAACATCATTATCACCTGTCGAGTGACGGAAGTTGCAAAGTGAATGTACAGGATTGGTTAGTATATGTTTTCACATTATGACAAATAATTAATTGCTATAGTCGAATGACGATCGAATTCTGACGTACATTAATAATTTATTTGTAACGTAATTATATGGAAATAATAACACGTTACTTGAATGTTTGATTTCTTTTATTTATGCCAAAGTACTTACATATTGCAAACTATGATATAAATCCGTATTTTGATAATGAAATCTGTTAAGTTTAAGACAGAAAAAATATATTACTTCTATTTTGTGATTAAAATATTAATAATTCACTTCATGATTGATTTTTTGTGTGGAGATAAAATAATACTTGAGCTCTTATGTCACATGATGAATGATCCAGTGTTTGTGTACCGTACCTAGCCAATCGTTTACACGAAAACTTAAACATTTAAAAAAAGTTGTACACGTCAAAACAATTCAATTTAAATAAACAAACTAAATATATTTTTGTTAAGTGACATTTACTGTTACAATGGTTTATTTTCCCCCCAGGTTGATAGAAAGAAATGGGGGACCCTGAGCGGGTGTTCTCGTTATTCGGTTACTTTTGTAACCATTTGCACTCAAAATGTATCGATCAAATATTAGACAAGATGCCATTTTTACGATTTAATTATTTAAATTTGACCAAATATTAAGAAAAGCACAAATTATTTTAATATTTGATTAATAAAACATTTAAATTAAAAAGTTAAGAATAATATTTGTGTTCGTTTGATTAAAGTCTGAAATTAGACATTTATGTTTCTGTTAAAAGTTTATTAAAAATGAAAATGTGATTTATTTTCTAAAGGTTTTGATTTCAATAATAAATCGTCACCTTTAATTTCCACGAAAACTTTTCTAAATTTCGAAAATATCGAGATCCCGGTACTCTTATAGCATTCAATATCGAAAATAAGAGTTTTGTTAAAGGGTCCGATATTGCGTACATACCTATATACACACATACACATCTGTCTACATACCTATATACACACATACACATCTGTCTACATACCTATATACACACATACACATCTGTCTACATACCTATATACACACATACGCATCTGTCTACATACCTATATACACACATACACATCTGTCTACATACCTATATACACACATACACATCTGTCTACATACCTATATACACACATACACATCTGTCTACATACCTATATACACACACTAATCATCTGTGTGTTCATGGACCCTAAAGGGAAGCAAATAATATGAACACTGTGACCTGCTATTGATGATTATAAGTAACTTTTACAGGGGGGGGGGGGAGTGTGCGGTTAGCCATCCAATTAAGGGTTAACATGACCTAGAAATCATGCCGAAGGCGTATTTCTCGGTCAAAATGCGCATATGTCGCAGCAAAATTTAAAACCATGACACAGCAAATTATATTCTCCGAACTACATCCTGCTACTCAGCAGGAGTTTGAGAGCAAACGCAGAAGAAGTGTTATTAATATTTGCCGGAAGGTGAGTGGGGCAATATTTGCATTAATATTTGCCAGAAGAAGAATGGTGCAATGTTTTGCCAGAAGGTGAATGCGGCAATATTTGTCAGGTGAATGGGGCAATATTTGCCAGAAGAAGAATGGGGCAATATTTGCCAGAAGAAGAATGGGACAATGTTTGTCGGAAGGTGAATGGGGTATTATTTGATAGAAGAAGAATGGGATAATATTTTCCAGAAGGTAAATGCGGCAATATTTGTCAGAAGGTGAATGGGGCAATATTTGCCAGAAGGTGAATGTGGCAATATTTGTCAGAAGATGAATGGGGCAATATTTGTCAGAAGGTGAATGGGGCAATATTTGCACTATCATGGAGTATCCACAAAATTTTAACCCGAAGTTTGACGTGCCACTAAAACATCTTATTTCGAACGTGCCACTAAAACATCTTATTTCTAACGTGCCACTAAAACATCTTATTTAGGACATGCTATTAAAGCTGATTTTTGATAACAATTTTCACTACTGTACTCTGGAAGGTACTCTGAAATTAATATTTAAAATATTGATTCCTTTCCAGACATATTAGTCAATGGTTCCTAACCGGGTCTAATCTTAGCGATGATCAAGCCAATCCGTGTTTGGTTAGCCCAAGTCTGTAGTAGATGTCTCCCTAGTGACGGAACACCGTGAGGATATTGTCACTCGTAGATTTTTAGTGTCATTTGTATTCAACCAGACGACTATTAAATTCCCAGGATATCAAAGGTTATCTGGTATTTTACAAAACAAAACTGGAGGGCGTTACAGTATCACTGAGAATAAAAAAAAGGTGTAGACAGAGATAGGTAGCTAGCAGTATTAGTAATCATAGAAGAAAACAAAACATAAGATTTCACAAGCACAACCTGATATAGGCAAAATTGATTTGATTTATTCCCACATGAGATTGTGTTGTGATCTGTGTATTTATTCGTTCTAATTCCCAGGAATTATGAGCGATAAAGCTAGTTCCCTATGTACAGTTGGGAACATTTTCCAGAGTTTTCTTTCCTAACCAGATAACTTCAGTGGTGTCCAATGCTTTGAAAAGTGAAGTCTACTACTCAGGTGTTTGTGTGTGTATGTAGGTATGTACGCAGGTGTTTATGTGTGTATGTACGCAGTTGTTTATGTGTGTATATAGGTATGTAGGCAGGTGTTTATTATGCGTATATGTAGGTATGTACGCAGGTGCATATGTGTATATGTAGGTATGTAAGCAGGTGTTTATGTATGTATGTAGTTATGTAAGCAGGTGTTTATATGTGTATGTAGGTATGTAAGCAGGTGTGTATGTGTGTATGTAGATATGCAGAGTATTAAATCACATTCACGCATACTATATCGTCAAGATACTCAGGATAAACTACCAATATAAAGTACCTGATACTGAAGTACTCACTAAAGCCAACATCCATACAATGTTGAAGTACTCACTAGAGCCATCATCCATACAATGTTGAAGTACTCACTAGAGCCAACATCCATACAATGTTGAAGTACTCACTAAAGCCAACATCCATACAATGTTGAAGTACTCACTAGAGCCAACACCCATACAATGTTGAAGTACTCACTAGAGCCAACATCCATACAATGTTGAAGTACTCACTAGAGCCAACATCCATACAATGTCGAAGCACTCACTAGAGCCAACATCCATACAATGTTGAAGTACTCACTAGAGCCAACATCCATACAATGTTGAAGTACTCACTAGAGCCAACATCCATACAATGTTGAAGTACTCACTAGAGCCAACATCCATACAATGTTGAAGTACTCACTAGAGCCAACATCCATACAATGTTGAAGTACTCACTAGAGCCAACATCCATACAATGTTGAAGTACTCACTAGAGCCAACATCCATACAATGTTGAAGTACTCACTAGAGCCAACATCCATACAATGTTGAAGCATTCACTAGAGCCAACATCCATACAATGTTGAAGCATTCACTAGAGCCAACGTCCATACAATGTTGAAGCATTCACTAGAGCCAACATCCATACAATGTTGAAGCATTCACTAGAGCCAACGTCCATACAATGTTGAAGCATTCACTAGAGCCAACATCCATACAATGTTGAAGCATTCACTAGAGCCAACATCCATACAATGTTCAAGCATTCACAAAAGCCAACATCCATACAATGTTGAAGTACTCACTAGAGCCAACATCCATACAATGTTGAAGCATTCACTAGAGCCAACATCCATACAATGTTGAAGCATTCACTAGAGCCAACGTCCATACAATGTTGAAGCATTCACTAGAGCCAACATCCATACAATGTTGAAGCATTCACTAGAGCCAACATCCATACAATGTTGAAGCATTCACTAGAGCCAACATCCATACAATGTTGAAGTACTCAATAGAGCCAACATCCATACAATGTTGAAGTACTCAATAGAGCCAACATCCATACAATGTTGAAGTACTCAATAGAGCCAACATCCATACAATGTTGAAGTACTCAATAGAGCCAACGTCCATACAATGTTGAAGCATTCACTAGAGCCAACATCCATACAATGTTGAAGCATTCACTAGAGCCAACATCCATACAATGTTGAAGCATTCACTAGAGCCAACATCCATACAATGTTGAAGCATTCACTAGAGCCAACATCCATACAATGTTGAAGCATTCACTAGAGCCAACATCCATACAATGTTGAAGTACTCAATAGAGCCAACATCAATACAATGTTGAAGTACTCACTAGAGCCAACATCCATACAATGTTGAAGCATTCACTAGAGCCAACATCCATACAATGTTGAAGCATTCACTAGAGCCAACATCCATACAATGTTGAAGCATTCACTAGAGCCAACGTCCATACAATGTTGAAGCATTCACTAGAGCCAACATCCATACAATGTTGAAGCATTCACTAGAGCCAACATCCATACAATGTTGAAGCATTCACTAGAGCCAACATCCATACAATGTTGAAGTACTCAATAGAGCCAACATCCATACAATGTTGAAGTACTCAATAGAGCCAACATCCATACAATGTTGAAGTACTCAATAGAGCCAACATCCATACAATGTTGAAGTACTCAATAGAGCCAACGTCCATACAATGTTGAAGCATTCACTAGAGCCAACATCCATACAATGTTGAAGCATTCACTAGAGCCAACATCCATACAATGTTGAAGCATTCACTAGAGCCAACATCCATACAATGTTGAAGCATTCACTAGAGCCAACATCCATACAATGTTGAAGCATTCACTAGAGCCAACATCCATACAATGTTGAAGTACTCAATAGAGCCAACATCAATACAATGTTGAAGTACTCAATAGAGCCAACATCAATACAATGTTGAAGTACTCACTAGAGCCAACATCAATACAATGTTGAAGAAGGCGCAAATGAGATGGACCAGGCATGTTGTGCGCATGCCTGAAAAACACATCCCAAAACAGTTGATGTATGGTGGGCTCTATAGTTTATGTATGGTGGGCTCTATAGTTTATGTATGGTGGGCTCTACAGTTGATGTATGGTGGGTTCTATAGTTTATGTATGGTGGGCTCTATAGTTGATGTATGGTGGGCTCTATCGGGCCCTATAGTTTATGTATGGTGGGCTCTATCGGGCTCTATAGTTGATGTATGGTGTGCACTATCGGGCTCTATAGTTGATGTATGATGGGCTCTATCGGGCCCTATTGTTGATGTATTGTGGGCTCTATCGGCCTCTATTGTTGATGTATGGTGGGCTCTATCGGGTTCTATAGTTGATGTATGGTGTGCACTATCGGGCTCTATAGTTGATGTATGGTGGGCTCTATCGGGCTCTATTGTTGATGTATGGTGGGCTCTATCGGGCTCTATAGTTGATGTATGGTGGGCTCAATCGGGCTCTATAGTTGATGTATGATAGGCGCTATCGGGCTCTATAGTTGATGTATGGTGGGCTCTATAGTTGATGTATGGTGGGCTCTATCGGGCTCTATAGTTGATGTCCAATAGCGCACCTTACGGGAACACGAGTGACCGGACAAGAGAAGAAACGCTTCATTGTCTGTCTCAAAGTGTCATTAAAGTAACATCACACCGACGCAACATCTTGTATGTCTCTCAGAACAGACCAGTGTGGCGCTGCAACACCAGCAGAGTTACGTGCAGCCACGAGAATCATCATATCTCAGATGCACAAGAGATAATGTGATCACTGAACAGACAGAAAAACAAACGCACAGATGTACAATTCTCACCATAGGCCTGTGTGCAAGACCAACAGCAAGCCGGTTTTCTTAACAAATGCTGCAGTGTTTGATAGCTTCTCACCTTATACAATCAATCTTAGGCAACGTTTAAATGATTAGGTAGAATTCAAGTAAAAAAAAAAGGAAATAAGAATAGACAACAAACAACAAGATATTTCTGCAACAATACGTAGAAAACGGTGGACATTGAACATGTACTAAGAATGAATGAAAATATGTTCCAACTGCAGTACAAGCATTAAAATGTGTACCAGATGACCAAAGAGAGAGAGAGAGAGAGAGAGGGCTGCCAATAAAACTGTTAGAAGAGCAACCATCAAAAGATGGTCTGTCTGCAAAACTTGCAAGAACTACACACAGTAACATGGTATTGCTCATACTGGAACAGGCACTGGTTTCTGTCATATATAGCCCATACATGCTATTCGAGGCTGAGGGAACATACCTGCATACATGCATAAATAAGATTAGGATGGATTAGATCCAATTAGATTAGGGTAAGAATAAGATTAATATTAAGTATCAGATACGATCAGGCTGGCAGACATACAAAATAGATAGATGGATTGTTGAGTTGGTGGGGTGGACAGGCAGACATATAGACAGATAGATAAACAGACAGACAGACGGAGAGGTATCTAGGCAGGCAGACAGACAGACAGACAGACAGATAGACAGATAGATAGATAAATAGATAGATAAATATATATATAGTTTCAATGACATTACCAGTACAATACAGATGGCCAGCTTGTCTTCGCTTCGCAACAAGATAAAACAAAAAGTAACATAATACAAATGCACAAAATAAGAGTAAACAAGACACGTTTCTACTTTGACTCACCACAGGCACTCATTTATAATCAATAGGAGACTATTGTGAGTAAATTTGATATATTATTGATTCATGAAAACATCTTTCAGCTCCCTCTCTCACACATACACGAATTCTTCATTCATGATTAGCAGCCTGAATCACGAGATCTGGGGACATTCCCCACAAATGTCAGATCGCTAGCTCATCAGTAATTGACTAGTAAATACGCTCCAGTGATCCGGTCAAGTGTTGGATGTTGGGTTCTTTGTATATTTCCGGAAAATATAATACTTATATATTATTCTTTGTATCCAAAAATTTGCTTACAATTTATACCCCAAAAATCTCCTTATTTGACATCTGGTACCCAGCTCAAATCCTAAAGACAACATCAACCTCATTGGAAGGAAAAACCAGAGTATCATCTTCAGACTGCGCACACAACATGTACAGCTTAACAATCACGTGAACAGAATACAACCACAACACACTCCGGAGTGCTGGCTGTGCACACATCCTTATGAAACTGTTGACCACCACCTTTTTGAATGCCCAGAGCTGAATGACATCAGGAAAATGCTTCTCACTACAGAGTCAGATAAATGGAACACATTATATGGAACAAAACAACAGCTCACAAACACATGCATATATCACACAATGTCATTTGGTCAAAGGGCATGAGCCCATGGACCGCTGGATCAGCAACCAACCAACCCACCGACATCTGGTACCTATTTTAATGCTTGTAGTGGAAATCTATTTTCACTCATTCTAAGTACATGTCCGATGTAAGTCCACCGTTTTTTGCTTATTGTTGTAGAAACGTCTTATTGTTTGGTGTCTTCCCTTATTTGCTTGTTTGACTTGAATTCTTCCCACCTTATATTGAACCTAGAAATCTGATCACTTACAATTTCTATAATTCTCTGGAAAAAAAACCGGAGATAATGACTACTTAAAGATATCTCATATACACTGCAAGATTAACCCAGTATCTTCATAATCATCAAGTGACATATTCTTTCCAGAACGTAGTCTTTCCTATGGATCTCTTGAATTCTCCGCGGTCTTGAGCAAGTTGTCCTGCATCTTTCAGTGTCATGCGCAGGCATTCTTGAATGTCTTTTGTCCAACGGCGTCATGGTCGGTCTTTGCCCCTGTTGCCTTCTATTCATTCCCTCCAGTAACACTCTCTCCATGCCGTCGTGTCTCTTAATATGACCCAAAAAAAACTAGCTGTTTCTTTAATATGGTGTTCAGAGCCAGCCTTCCTGAACGTTAATTGTTCGTAACACCTCCTGGTTTGTTTTCTTCGCTGTCCATGGTATTCTCAGAACCCAGTATCTTGGGAAACATAATTGTTGACCGTCCAGCTTGGAATGGTCAGATCAGTGCGGGTATTACAATTTTCGAACAGAGTAGAACACTGCAAGCGATTCACAAAGACAAACACGACAGGACAGACATGGTTGTTGTTCATATAATATCTACCACTTTCGTGCTACCGCTGACACAGATCATCATTCAGAACCCGGATTGGAACCATAAACCATCTTAGGACACACAAACAATCGAACCTAAAGTGACATTTTCTTCCAAATGTCATGCTAATCTTCACTTGCGAAGGATGAACAACGTGTCAATATTCTGGATATGAACATGACAGTTATGTACTTCGCCTTCATAACGTGTAAAGTATCCATAAGTGCTCTAACTCAGCCATGTTTCTTCTCATCAATGTCTCATTCACTGTAGCGTTTCCCCCGCCAATGCATCAGCTCTTTCAATACCACTAACTTCCGACACGCCCTGGGAAGTAACCAAGATGACGACATGACAAGTCTTTATTTTTGCGTGCTGTATTTGAAATTTCATATTCTTCAAATTGCTACGATGTTGCAATCATCCATAACATAGCTATAATGTTCTCTCTTCTGTACATGTTCTGATACTATACTGTTCTCTCTTCTGTACATGTTCTGATACTATACTGTTCTCTCTTCTGTACATGTTCTGATACTATACTGTTCTCTCTTCTGTACATGTTCTGATACTATACTGTTCTCTCTTCTGTACATGTTCTGATACTATACTGTTCTCTTCTGTACATGTTCTGATACTATACTGTTCTCTCTTCTGTACATGTTCTGATACTATACTGTTCTCTTCTGTACATGTTTTCATACTATAATGCTCTTCTGTACATGTTTTCATACTATACTGTTCTCTCTTCTGTACATGTTCTGATACTATACTGTTCTCTTCTGTACATGTTTTCATACTATAATGCTCTTCTGTACATGTTCTAATATACTAATGTGGTGTCTTAACTTAGCCCGTATAACACGGTGATTTTTTTTTTTTTTTTTACAACATTATATATATATATATATATATATTTTGGTTTTCATAATTTTAAGAGTTGTTTCCATGTAAAGACATTAGGTATTATGTCTGTTGATTATCCTCTTCGCACACCGGACACGTCCATATGTGCTCAGATCTCTGCTTCAGTAAATCTCTCAGGGTGTAATGGCTAAAGGTTATGGTTCTATGTTGGTTCACTGTTCTTTTTGAGCTCTTTGTCAGGGGTTCTCTACGGGCCACGCCCATCTTCACTCCCAATTTCCGCATTCTGGATATTGACTCATGCTCATTTCTAAATGATCATTCACTCAAATTTTATTAAGAGACATGCAAATAATTAACGCAGTCTGAATGTATCTCAGCGCGAGTCTCACTGTTTATCTCACTGTGTCCTGACTCTTTATCTCAATGTGTCCTGACTCTTTATCTCAATGTGTCCTGACTATTTATCTCAATGTGTCCTTACTCAATGTGTCTGATTGTTTTATCTCAACATCTCTTCGTCAGGGGTTCTCTACGGGCAACGCCCATCTTCACCCAATTCCAGCAATCTCGATATTGACACAAGCTCATTCAACTCAAAAATCCTCAGATCGTGAAGACATGTTTTTGTCCCCGATGGATTCCTGAAGCTTACAATACGATACACACTATGTATGGTATGCTGCATGTATTTAAATCTGTAGCAACACTTGTATTACTAATACAAATTTGGTAAATAAAACAAATGTGTGCATTTGTTACAAGGTATATTTGCTGACTTAGTTTCAATTTATTTAGTGTTTCTATCATGAAATATTCAGTATTACTTTAGCTTACTTAAACATTGATATTTTGTGTTTGTAGCATGAAATATTCAGTATTACTTTAGCTTACTTAAACATTCATATTTTGTGTTTGTAGCATGAAATATTCAGTATTACTTTAGCTCACTTAAACATTCATATTTTGTGTTTGTAGCATAAAATATTCAGTATTACTTTAGCTCACTTAAACATTCATATTTTGTGTTTGTAGCATGAAATATTCAGTATTACTTTACCTTACTTAAACATTCATATTTTGTGTTTGTAGCATGAAATATTCAGTATTACTTTAGCTCACTTAAACATTCATATTTTGTGTATGTAGCATGAAATATTCAGTATTACTTTAGCTCACTTAAACATTCATATTTTGTGTTTGTAGCATGAAATATTCAGTATTACTTTAGCTTACTTAAACATTCATATTTTGTGATTGTAGCATGAAATATTCAGTATTACTTTAGCTTACTTAAACATTCATATTTTGTGATTGTAGCATGAAATATTCAGTATTACTTTAGCTTACTTAAACATTCATATTTTGTGTTGGTAGCATGAAATATTCAGTATTACTTTAGCTTACCTAAACATTCATATGTTGTGTTTGTAGCATGAAATATTCAGTATATTTCAGACAGACATACAAATTAATTAAATCAATATTTAATGAAATAATTAAATACAATTAAATAATTAAATAAAACATGGTGTAAGTTTTAATGTACTTAAGCATTCACATTTTGGCCAAATAAACATTTTCCTCCACAGCACATATTAAAATGATATGGGTACCAACACTCACAGAAATATTAAAATACAATTTTCACTATTGTTTTTACATAATTATGCATAACTGAATCTAATACACTTGAAATATTCAGTAAAGAATAGTATCACGCGAAATCTTCAATGTGTAATCCTATCACAGAGGTAGGGATTAATGATTAACTAAACGTAGGATTATATCTATCTGTATATCTATTATTGTTTCTCTGCTTTGCTGTAAGGTGTCGCAGGATTTAATAACGAACCATTTCAGTCTCTGTTTTTCAACACATTTCACCGCAGATGTCGTTGCAACAGATCTTGTCATATCTTCATTTCTCCCATGATATCTTCTTGTTATGTTCGCATTTGTTCTCTGACATCTCATATCACACGTAGTAAACTTTCTCTCTAGTTGTGAGTGTACAAATACTCAAGTATACTCGAAGATAGAACATATATGGCAATCGAAGCAGATTATATATACAACATTGTGTATCAACTATTGTTGAATTTATACAACATTGTATATCAACTATTGTTGAATTTATACAACACTCATACAACAATAAGAAGAAAACAATGAACTTGTATCTGGTATGTACTTGGAATGAATGAAAACAGACTGCCACTGCAAGCATTAAAATGTGTACCAGATGGCAAGAGAGAAGACCAACAAGAGACTCTTCGCCGAACAAAGATCAAAGAGGATATGGGTCTCAACGAGATGTAAAAATTACACGCAGTAGCACTACATTGCTCGCACTGCAGTGTACTGGTTTCTGACCTATGAACCGTATTCGGCGCTGAAGGTATATAGAATAAATAGCAGCGGTTCTCAGCCTGTAGGTCGCAAGCCCTTTGGGGGTGGAACGACCCTTTCATATGGCTCGTTTAAGACCATCGGTAAACACATATTATGAAGTATCAACGAAAATAATTTTATGGTTGGGGGTCACCACAACATGAGGGACTGTATTAAAGTGTTGCGATATTAGGAAGGTTGATAACCACTGGACGCATTCAACTCAAAATCTACAGAAGACGGAGGTGTCGGACCATTGACGCAAATAACACGGTGACACAACGCATTTCCATTCTCCGGATTACATCCTGCTGGAAATCTAGTGGGACCATGATCCTGCTAAAAGAGAGATCCAACGGGAGTTTGAGAATGAACGCTAAAGAAGAAGAAGAATTAAACTCAAAAAACTACTGCTCCTGGCTGCCTTCTCGATGGTCTCTGCCTAGTGCCGGTACTGTAAAGCTGAAATCAACCATGGTTCCATGTCTTTTAATACCAAAATGGAGTTTTGTGCTTCGCTGGGGAAAATAACCATGAAATCTCCGTTGTTATGGTATGTTCACTGTAAAATTATATTAATTATTAAGATTATTAATTATTGGAGGATTGTGTACAGTATTACTGCAGCTCAGCCTAGTATGATATCAAGAAGAGCAACAAGCAGCTGATAAACACCTACAAATATCCACTACCTCGAATTGGAGCAAAGGGAACATTCACATCAGCCACTGGAACAATAAACAATTATCTTCTTATTTCGTTCGCCAGGAACTTGCTTATAGAAGATTACCTTCTTATTTCGTTCGCCAGGAACTTGCTTATAGAAGATTACCTTTTTATTTCGTTCGCCAGGAACTTGCTTATAGAAGATTACCTTCTTTTTATTTCGTTCGCCAGGAACTTGCTTATAGAAGATTACCTTCTTTTTATTTTGTTCGCCAGGAACTTGCTTATAGAAGATTACCTTCTTTTTATTTCGTTCGCCAGGAACTTGCTTATAGAAGATTACCTTCATACCTATATAGCAATATCTCCCTTAGTGGGAGTCCAATGGCACTACATCTGCACAGTTATACTTCAACCCCACCACCCAAACCCTCCGAAGAACCCTGCATATTGCACTTCACAAAGAGATGGAGTCTTTTGGCTATGAAATAGAGCATCAAAGAAACGCCCCAAGCACGCAAAGAGCATATAGCAATCGATAATTAGTAGGACTGCAGAAAAACTATTCACCCCAAAATACAAAAATCTCCCTGTACATGACTTGGCTATAGCAAGGGCAGACGGCCTTTATTCCACAACTGCACCAACTGCATGCACATCACAAACAGTAAATAATGCAATAATTGACATGTATTTCTTCATATTAAATATACGTTTTATAATTCACAAACTGACTGACATGGGTAATATAGAGTCAACAGTATACACTACAGCGGTACACATAGCATCCCACCCACTTGTCGACCTTTTCATTAACCTACCCCCCGTCCCCAACCCCTACTTGTTGATATAATTTATGTACAGCTCTGGTTGGTGGTGAACCTGTGATAAAATATACAATCAATTATAATGACAGAATGAGTTGGACAAGCCAAAGAAGGACAACAAACAGATGCCGAGTTTACATGACAATGTTGTCAAATAACAACAATATTATGAACCCAGGACGCGACAACATGTCTGATACCGGTGACGCAGACAAGATAAAGATTAGGGGGGGGGTAGAAAGAAAACAATACATGACGCAATAGCGAATTTTCCAGTAAGGATAAGATTGAAGGATGCTAAAGCGAGTCGCTTATCGTGTATATAGGCATGTGGACTGATCGGTGTGATTCTTCTCCAACGTTTTCGGCCCTTGCCCAATTTTGGTACACAATTCCATGTGACCGCCTGATTCTAACTAGAAAAAGTTCATTCATATCTTGGCCTATCTCTCGTGTAGCAACTGAGGCATGAACTTCTACTTAAGGGTACAAAGAAGAGGACCATTGTCTTATTTCCAGGTATGTCGCAGAAGACGACTAAGGAAAGTTGAGGGATGGGCTCACAACCTGTCACCTGTGAAAAAATCTTTGTCATTACATGTCTCGATTCTTACTTTTGTCTTCTGTGAAATGTCTTGTCTCGATTCTTACATTTGTCTTCTGTGAAATGTCTTGTCTCGATTCTTACTTTTGTCTTCTGTGAAATGTCTTGCCTCGATTCTTACAGTTGTCTTCCATTCTTACTTTTGCCTTCTGTGAAATGTCTTGTCTCGATTCTTACATTTGTCTTCTGTGAAATGTCTTGTCTCGATTCTTACTTTTGCCTTCTGTGAAATGTCTTGTCTCGATTCTTACATTTGTCTTCTGTGAAATGTCTTGTCTCGATTCTTACTTTTGTCTTCTGTGAAATGCCTTGTCTCGATTCTTACATTTGTCTTCTGTGAAATGTCTTGTCTCGATTCTTACATTTGTCTTCTGTGAAATGTCTTGTCTCGATTCTTACATTTGTCTTCTGTGAAATGTCTTGTCTCGATTCTTACATTTGTCTTCTGTGAAATGTCTTGTCTCGATCCTTACTTTTGTCTTCTGTGAAATGCCTTGTCTCGATTCTTACATTTGTCTTCTGTGAAATGTTCTCTATAGATAACAGAGAGGATGCAGGTCAACGAACTGCACCTTTGTCTTTGTGTGGCAGTTTTCGGGAATGCTAGATGTGCACCCACAACAGATCTGACGAAAGAATGGGGGGATCTAGATGGCACAAGCGTATATACTGCACTCCTGGCAGGACGTGATGATCCAGGGATACTACCGCACTGGAATGCCTCCCTTCGGGGACTGAACTCGCATTCATAAACTTCTCTAACAAAATTTGAGATAACAAACCGTAGACGTTTAAGTGTCACCTTGGATACTGGAGGACCTATGATTTTGTCAGAAAAGTTTATGAACTCTTAAGAGCTACCTGCTCACAGCTAAATGGATTACTTCATCATCATCACGTGTCAAGAGCTACCTGTTCACAGCTACATGGATTACTCCATGATCATGTTTGACTACTGCAATCTAAGCTTGACCTAACCGGGTGGTGCTTATAGTATAAACGTCCACCGTATATGTCTCCTCGTTCGATGATACACAGTAAAATTTTCATTTCTTCAGTGGGTGTCCACGGCTACAGTGAGAACATAGTGATAATATAGCCAGCTTTAGGTATTCCCTGGGATTGATGTTTCAAGATCAAGATTGTGGTCAGCTGCTCACTGTCGGAACCCCCCCCCCCCCCCCACGTGTCCCTGTAGGAACCACTTTTCTAAAATTACTCTAGTTCGACATTTCTCGTGATTGCCACTGGCTGTGGGCACAAAGTATACAAAAATAAATTAACAAAAATTACGAAGACGGTCACATCGCGACACTGTTGACGGCCAATTTTCTATCAGTCCGCAGGATTGCATAATTGACGAGGGACTCGGATAAAGCCAGGAGTATTGCATTTTCATAAGAACATTCTTCTCCCGCAATCAGGACACAGACATATGCATTGAAAACAGAAACAGTTCATCTGATTACAGGTGCAAATACAGAAGACAGATAGTTGTTTTATTAGAGATTCCTTATCATTGGTGTCATCGCTGATGGATCAAAAATAACCACATCTCAATAACACACAGAAATGTTTCATATATTCTTTCAGTGATTTACAATGTTTCCACCACATTTTGCAGTCCATCTACTTCACTCTTCCAATAAGTTGTGTAGTGTATAAGTACTCCCCTAGGTATGGTTTTACGAGCAGTCTGTAATATCGTATCTTATCTTATCTTATCTTATCTTATCTTATCTTATCTTATCTTATCTTATCTTATCTATGTTCCTTCAGCGCCGAACACGGTGCACAGTGAAAAAGCCAGAGCTCTCCAGTTTGAGAGATGTGATACTTCTCTGTGTAATTCTTGTATGTTGCTGAGATCAATAGTCACATAGCCCTCTTTGATGGTTGTTCTGCGAAGAGTCTCTCTTGGTTTTCCTCTTTTTGTTTTGCAATTTGGTACCCACTTTACTGCTTGTATCGGCAGTCTGCTTTCATTCATTCTAAATAGATGTCGGATGTAAGTCCATCGTTTTCTTCTTATTGTTGTAGAAACATATTGCTGTTTGGTGTCTTCTCTTATTGTTGTAGAAACATATTGCTGTTTGGTGTCTTCTCTTATTGTTGTAGAAACATATTGCTGTTTGGCGTCTTCTCTTATTGTTGTAGAAACATATTGCTGTTTGGCGTCTTCTCTTATTGTTGTAGAAACATATTGCTGTTTGGTGTCTTCTCTTATTGTTGTAGAAACATATTGCTGTTTGGTGTCTTCTCTTATTGTTGTAGAAACATATTGCTGTTTGGTGTCTTCTCTTATTGTTGTAGAAACATATTGCTGTTTGGTGTCTTCTCTTGTAGAAACATATTGCTGTTTGTTGTCTTCTCTTATTGTTGTAGAAACATATTGCTGTTTGGTGTCTTCTCTTATTGTTGTAGAAACATATTGCTGTTTGGTGTCTTCTCTTATTGTTGTAGAAACATATTGCTGTTTGGTGTCTTCTCTTATTGTTGTAGAAACATATTGCTGTTTGGTGTCTTTTCTGAACAAATTAAAACAATGTGTGGAAGCGTAAATTTCTGACTTTGAAAAGAGAGATGTTAAGAACACAGTGACAGAGGGGGAAAAATAAAAATAAAGATATATTAAAGACATGGAATGTGAAAGAGGGTTGGCTCCTGAACAACCTTTATAAGAAGATGTTAAAGACATGGAATGTGAAAGAGGGTTGGCTCCTGAACAACCATTATAACAAGAAAACTGAGGCTGTTTTTGGTGATATACACAGATGTAACAGCATGGAAAAACTAGTAATTGCAGGTATGGTAGTTGGCAACATAAGAAAGAGCAGCCCAAGACGGCGATGGACAAAAGATATTTCAGAGTGTAAACATGTCCATGTCAGCAGCAGTTCAACTCTCCCAGAATCTTGGGTTGTACAGATCATATATAAGGGGTTGTCCAGAATCTTGAGTTGTACAGATCATATATAAGGGGTTGTCCAGAATCTTGAGTTGTACAGATCATATATAAGGGGCTGTCCATATATTGCATAAACATTTTTGTGTCACTTTTTGACTCCCCTCTTTCCCTTATTAACAACCTGTAAAGAATTCAGGACCCCCTGCTTAATTATGTTTAGATAATAGTCCTACTAGATCTCTCCTGAAACTGGACAACTGTCCTACTAGATCGCTCCTGTAGCCGGACCATGGTCTTACTAGATCTCTCCTGTAACCGGACAATGGTCCTACTAGATCTCTCTTGTAGCCGTACAATGGTCCTACTAGATCTCTCATGTAGCCGGACAATGACGCTACTAGATCTCTCTTGTAGCCGGACAATGGTCCTACTAGACCTCTCTTGTAGCCGGACAATAGTCCTACTAGATCTCTCTTGTAGCCGTACAATGGTCTTACTAGATTTTTCTGTAGCCGGACAATGTTATTACTAGATTTCTCTTGTAGCCGGACAATGGTCCTACTAGATCTCTCTTGTAGCGGGACAATGGTCCTACTAGATCTCTCTTGTAGCCGGACAATGGTCCTACTAGATCTCTCTTGTAGCCGGACAATGGTCCTACTAGATCTCTCCTGTAGCCGGACAATGGTGCTACTCTATATCTTTCTTGTAGCCGGACAATAGTGCTACTCTAGATCCCTCTTGTAGCCGGACAATGGTGCTACTAGATCCCTCCTGTAGCCGGACAATGGTGTTACTAGATTTCTAGCAGGGTGTAGAACAGAGACCGGAAATGCGTTGTGTAGCTGTTTTACTTGTACAAATTTCTCGACCAATCCGACTTCGGTGGTATGTATATAAAACAACTCCGAACAAGAAGAAGGGCTTCTACTGATCACTCTTTGTCCTAACCACAAACTTCTGAACAATTATTTATTTTTTAATTAAAACAGACATTAGCGTCAGAACAAGACCACCAGCAATATAAAACATATTTGGAGAATTTGACAAATAGCCTTTTAAAATCACTACTTTGAACTTTTTCCGAGATTTGTAATGGCCACTTTGAGTACACCTCGTGTCGACAGCCAATGAAAATCACGGGAATAGTCAATTAAATCATTTTAAAAGGATATTTTTCAATTAGCCAACATGTCTTACTTATATCACCGATGGTCACAGTCAGGAAAAGGGAAGATGCTCACATCGCAAAATGTCACCCTTAATGGCTGAGGCAAGGAATCCCTTAACAACGAGCACGTAGTCTGACAACCCACTCACGGACAAGGCTAGCGTTGCTGTCACTGGTCTCCAGCGTTACACAACTCAAGCCGTTCAAACGAGTATTGATCCGCACCAAAAACGTAAGGGCACTTGACATTCAACAGAAAATTCGCTAAACATCAGTGGTTCTAAAACGAGACCTTGGAACAGGGTATGAAGTGTTGCTAATCACTGAGAACAAATAATAACACACATAAATCGACGTTTTGACCAACATGTCTTTATTAAGAAAACATTCACAACATAATATAATGAGTAGGTGCTAATGAGTAGATGGTTCACAAAATAATGATAGAGCTAAAGATGGTATTATAAATTTTATAATACCACGGTTATTAGCCCTGGCCTGCCACAGGGATCGCCTCTATCTCCTATACTTTTCAATTTATACACAGTACATATCGCTGGCAATCAAATCACAGGTGTTGGCAGAACGATGTCATATGCCGATGATATCCTGGTGTACAGACAGGGCAGAAATCGAGAAGAGTGCGTCGTGGAACTACAGAAGGAGCTGGACAGACTGACAAATTGGTGTCGAGATACGGGAGCAGTGGTTAATCCGTCTAACGCATTCGTGACGTGGTTTTCCTTGAACAATCACATGGTAAAGACACCCATGCCACAAGTTTCGTTGTCCGGGAAAAGTTTAGAAAGAACTAGCACAATGAGATATCTGGGTGTGTTTTTTGACAGAAGCCTGAGTTTCAGGGAACATGTTGACCACATTATCATAAGGGCAGGCAAAGGCTTAGCAGCAATGAAGGTTATGGCTGCTGCGCAGTGTGAGCAAAGATTGTTATTTCTTTTGTACCAGGGGTTGGTTGTGGCTGTGGTGGAATATGCACTGGCAATTCTGACTCTTAGCCAAACTCAGATCGAAAGACTGGATAGAGTCCAGAATGCAGCAATGCGTATCATTCTGGGATGCACAAGAGACACACCGACAAGAGCTATGCGATACCTACTTGACTGCCCAACAGCTGAGCATAGATTACAGTATTGCCGTGCACGGGCGTACCTTCACATACATGCAGATAAGGAACACCCGTTGCATTCCGAAATACAGAAAGTTAAAGGCAGCAAACTCAAGAGAGGAAGGTCGTGGATGGGACGTGCTGAGGATGTAATACAAAGCGTGTGCAGATTACAGGATGTGGCAGCAGGTGCGGAATGGATAGGTCTACCCACAGATTTCGAAACTTGTTTGAGAGTAGTAATATCACTTAGCAGGGAATGCAGAAAATGGTGTCCCACAGCTGTGGAGAAAGACGTGCAGGCTTTAATCAGTGAGAATACCAAAGAGGGGGATGTGATTATATACACTGATGGATCTGTAATTAGGCATGTTCGCAGTGCTTGGGCCTTTACAGCTCAGTGCGTAGGTAAAACGATCAAGGAGGAAAGTGGTGCCTTTGCGGTCACTACGAGTAGTATGACCATGGAGACTATGGCGGTGACCAAGGCATTTGAGTGGCTACGCACACAGAAGGTAACGCATGTCTGCATCTTGAGTGACTCTATGAGTATGATTAAGAAGGTACAAGTGGGTCTCGTTCGCGAACAGTGGATTGAGGCTATGAGAAATGCGAGCTTGAAAGCGGTTACATTTATTTTCGTGCCGGGACATGTGGGCGTTCGAGGCAATGAAAGAGCGGATTAACTGGCATCGTGTGCGATTGTGGCACAGGGCGATGGGGCAATGGATCCCGCTGACGTTTTAAACTCCTTAAGAGATAAAACACGCGAGAGTGAGACTAATGTGGATGATGATTCCTTTTCAATGGCTAGGATTAAAGATCAGGGATTGAAATGCGGTGTTGCTAGAGGTGAACATTTTGGAGGGCGCAGAAGAATGATGGTCAACCAGCATAGGACCGGTACTGTCAGCAGACGTGTGATGGCGGATACACTCAAGGAGAGATCGGAGCAACTATGGATGTGTCCAGTTTGCAGTGATGATGATCCGACGACTAACTAACTAACATGGTATTATAAATATCATATTTAGCTCTGTCATTGTCTTGTGAACGTGGACATCTCTTACTCGTCATATTATGTTGTAAATATGTTCTTGATAAAGGCCTTTTTATTGAAACGTTATTTGTGTGCGTTATTATGTGTGTTATCAATAATTAGAACAAAAATAAAATACAGTTCCAGGTTTCGACTGTTGTATTACTGTTTCTGCTGTAATTATTACCTAGTATTGAGAGTACCTACGACGTTTAACAGCAAAAGCAGAGAAAAGACAGACAGAGAGAGACAGACAGACAGAGAGAGACATGCAGACAGATAGGTATAGAGAACCACATAAAGGTTAAATGATACCGTAATCTTCTTTTGCGTTTTTTCTCAAACTCCTGCTGATTATTAAGAAGTAGTTCGTAGAACGGAATGTGTTAGTCATGGTTTACAGCTTGGCTGCGCTAACTGCACCGACCTGTCCGAAACATCCAATTTCAGGATGTCTTCTAGGTCACTTTGACCCTCTACCAGGATGAGACAGACTAATCAACCCCAAAAATCTTCTAACCGCTTCTTACGACACCAATCAATCAACCAATCAAACAACCAATCAAATTCCAACCCAAGTGAAATAGGTGATCATGTTTTTCCACAACTCTGTCTCCTGTATTGTTAATAAGTTCAGTTAGTGACATTTTTGGGGGCCACAGTGATAGCCCATCCAGAAATATCTCTCTAACGACATAAATGGCAGGTAAATGTCCCCTTTCTATGCTCCCCGTTATACTACATATACCGAGTTTCTTTTATTACATACCTGTTTCGTCAGTGAGAATCAGGTTGTTATAATGGAATTTGACTAATAAGAAAGCATATACTTTTTAGTCATATAAAGAGACATAACAGAATTTTTTAAAACAATAATTGAAGGTATGGTTGCTTGTAGCAGGGGTAAGGGTTACCCAAGACGACTATGGATAAAAGACGTCTCGGATTGTTTAAATATGTCCCTAGAGGCAGTATGTCTACTGGTTCAGAATCGTGAGGAGTTCAGAAGATCCAAAGAGGACTAAGTACCTGAAGTGAGAAGAAATTATGGACTGAGAAGAACATAAAACTGGGTACCAAATTAGGGGATATTTTCTCAGTGTCTGTGATCAATCCAAAGTACTAGAGATGTGCGGGCTGGGGTAACACATCGCAATAAAACCAAGGCTCTTTAATACAAATGTAAATACAGCGCAATTCTTAAATAGCGCACTTCATTATAACAAATATTCCTTATATAACACTTTTCAAAATGTCCAATTAGTATATACATTACCGGTATATAACTATATATAGCGAATTGTGGTTATAACACATATATCATCGGTGCAGACCAATTCGTTATAGCTATATTCCACTGCAGAAATCTTGTGTACGGGGATCAGAGACATGGGTGATGATAAGGACAACCGAGCGTAGATTATACACATTTTTCAACAACTGCTTAAGTGACACCTTTTCTATAAAGTGAAAAGCATGAGGTTGCGTTTGTGGGTCTCACCAGTGGCCCACTAGACAAACCACCCATGCAACATTCCCTCACTGGATCAAACACACGTTACAATAGAATCCTTATAAGGACTACAGCTATACACCACAGTTGCAACTCGACTGGGTAGTAAAATGATAGCGCCAACAAGATCATCACGCCACAAGAAACAAAGGCCCCTAGACGCTCAGATATAACCACAAAAAAAGGAATTCATTCCTAGGTTGAAAGTGACGTGTCTCGGCCGAATGAACCGAATCCACCAGTTAGCAAACAGTTATTCAACAAGTTAAAAATATGAACAGATAATTATTGAGACTGCATATCACATGTTACAAAAAAATGTCAACGAATAGGAATCAGAGAATCAATTATGTGTCACTATTCCAAGAAAAAAATGTGTGTGGAAACATGGACAGTTTGAAAGCGACACTAGTTTGAGATTCAGTTATCATTAATTTTCTCCCGAACTTCCTGCTTGCTTTCTCATTTAGCTCTGTGATGTTATAATATTTTATCAATAAGTCGGAAAAGATCAAATGGTCAGGTATGAGATTCAGTGACACAAGTAGCAAAGTAATTATCATCATCATCGAGTGCCGTCTCCGCAACGAAGGTTGGCTGCAACGTATCTCCAACATCTCCTGTCTCTTGTCTTAGTGGTGCACTCTGCTAGACTGTAACTTGTCCATCGTGTAATGTTACTCTCCCACGTGTATCTCTGCCTACCTCTTGCTCGCTTCCCTTTGACTTTACCCTCAAGTAAGGTCTTCAATAGGGTGTCATGTCTTTTAATGTGTCCAAAGTATTTTATTTGCCTGATCTTTATTTCTCTTAGTAGTTCTTTCTTCATATTAAGTGTCTTTAGCACCTCTTTATTTGTTTTCTTCTCTTTCCATGATGTTCTCCCTATTCTTCTATATACCCACATCTCAAAGGCATCAATTTTGTCTTCTAATTGTTTATTTAGTGTCCATGTTTCTGAGCCATACTTTAATATGGAATAGATGTAGCATTTTATAATTCTCATTTTTAACTTGTTTGTAATTTGTTTAGATATTAATAATTTCCTCATGCCATTGAAGGTACTTTTAGCCATTCCTATTCTCCTTTTAACTTCTGTTTCACATCTGCCATCATTTCTGACTATGTGTCCAAGATATTGATACTGTTTTACTTGTTGTAGTTTCTCTCCCTGTATGTTTATGTTTATCTCCTGTTCTTCTGTGTCTTTGCTGATTATCATGGTTTTTGTTTTTTGAATGTTTATATCCAGTCCATATTCATTACTTGATTTATTGACTTGATCTAGTAGTCTTTGTAGTTCATGTTCACTTTCAGCTAAAAGTAATTATATTAAATAAATAAATATGTTACAAATACCTATCACTAATAACAAAAAGTATCGAAACGTCAAACTGTTTTCGTTTTTATTCTTTCCTTTTATTATATTCGTTTCATCATCGTTCTATTAGTACAGGTGTATATAGATCAGGTGACATATTCTTTCCAGAGCGTAGTCTTCCTTAAGGATTTTCTGAACTTCTCACAATTCTGGGAGAGGTTGACCTGCCGTAGCCAGGAGCATGTTTAAACAATCTCAGATGTCTCGTGTTCATTATTGTCGTGGACTGTCCTTCCTCCTGATTCCATGAACCATATCTGCCTAATAGTATTAATTTTTCCATGCTATTATTATCTTTATATGCCAAAATAATATCAGCTCTTTTTATTATTATGTTTACGAGTCACCCCTATTCAATGTTTAATGTTCTTATCACTTCTTGGTTAGTCCTTTTTGCTGCCCATGTTATTCTCAAAATCGTTCTGTACCATCTCATTTCGAAGACAGCTGTTCTTTTTGTCGCTATTTTACTAAGTGTCCATGACTCACAAGTATAAATTGCTACTGGAAATATACTTGCTCTATCAGATGTAATTTAGCTTAATATCTGATGCTGGGCCAAATATTTGTCATTTATGCAAGTTTGAAAGTCGCTATTGCAATTCTTCTCTTGATTTCAGCAGCAGTACAATCCCCTGAACTTTCTTCTTCTTTAGCGTTCATTCTCAAACTCCCGCTGGATCTCTCTTGCAGCATAACAATGTCCATACTATATTTCCAGCAGGAATAGTACATAGAATGAAAATGCGCTGTCGCCGTTTTATTTACGCCAGTATCCCGACACATCCGTCTTCGGAGGATTATACTTGTTTAATATAACTACTCTGTGATCGTTGATAGCACCTTCCTCTATTAATAATGTGCTATGTTGTGTTCTTGATAAAGGCCTTGTGGTAAAAAAGTCAATTTATATGCTTTCTTGTGTGTTTCCAAAGATTAGCAAAACTTAAATATCTTGCACATAAAATTTTGCATTTCTTTTTAAGTATACTGAAGACTGTGAGACTTATAGAGGGATAAGGTGAAGACTCTGAACCAGTAAAATGTTGGATTTGTCGGGTAGAAGAGGCAACGAGCACATCGATTTACACGGCACAGAGTTTTGTCAATACATCTCTTCCTAACCTGCGACCTGTAACAAACCAGGACTGCAATTCTATCTATTTCAAGATGTAAAGAATATGACCAAAGACTTTCTTTCCAAGCATGTCGTAGGAGGCGACTAAGGTAAGTTGGGGGAGGGGGTAGACTGACAACCTGTCACTTGTGAAAAATTCATCATTGTCAAATCTTGTCTCAATTTCTTACTTTTGTCTTCTATTCAATTAACTCCATGGACGGCGATGAGATGAAAGGCAGACGACAATGTACATTTGTTATTGTGTGACATACTCCTAGGTGATGGGGAATGCTAGGTATGTGATCACTGCGGATGGGTCAGCAAATCTGACAGAAGAATGATGAGTTTATTCCTCCCAGATGTGTATTTTATGCCTCTGGCAGGATGTGGTAATCATGCTATACAGGTGCACTGAAATGACTCCCTTCGGAGAAGAAACATACATCCATAAGTCCCCCTTACAAATGCATGATTTTGAGATCTATAAGTCTGTGTGTCGATTCAGTAACACTAGTAAGAGAGTGCTCTTTTATCAAAAATGAGTCTTTTCAAGAGCTACCTTTTCACGGCTACGGGTAATATTTCATCATTTTCATATCTTGACGTCGAATATCAAAACAGGAAGGTAACGACAAAAAAAACCCGCAAAAAACCCAATAAGACTGAAAGTTTATGTAGAAGAAACATAACATGGTCGATGCAAATTACGAGGAAATGGAATAGATGTATATGTAAAATAATGAGGAGACCGAGAAAACGATGGGAGCCGAGGTAGTGTAAGGTTAAATCATCCGCTCACCGACCAGCAGACCAGGGTTATGAGTCCATTGTTATTTGTTGTTTGAAATGAAATAGTTGCTCCCATCTTTCACCCAACCGACGGGAAGAAAAGTACCAGGGTTTACGCTCTGGGGAGGTCGAGGGGAAAAAAAGATGTCGTCGCTACAGAGCAAATGCGGTAGGCGGCCATAGTAATACATTTTCTGGTAAACCACTGACTAGGCAGCTGGGCACTTACAGGAAACCGTGTGCACCGACGCTGGTTGATAACTCTGTTCATTTTTTATCTTTACTATCTATTCGCTAAACCCTTTTTGCCTTTCGGCGTGAGGGGTAGAGATGGCCCTCTTCTGTGCTGAGTATATTGTGGAATTTGTCGCCTCTTTTATTTCAGTCGTCCATCGTTTTCGTGGTCGGCCTCTAGGTCTGCCTTCGATGTATCTGTGTAGCATAGCTTGCTGTGGTATGCTGTCTGATGGTAGTCTGCTGATGTGTGCAAACTATTTGATCTGTTGTCTCTTGATGTATTCTAAGATTGCGGTGGTGCCGGTTTTTTGTCGGATGTCCTCATTCCTCACCCTGTCTCTAGGCGATTTTATAGGATTCTGCGCAAGCATGCTATTTCAGCTGTCACAAGTATACGTTTGTCTTGTGCTGTCGTTGTCCATGTTTCACTATGTTATACCTTTACTATGTTCAGATAAATATAAACACTTTAAATTCAAGCAACGTTCTCATATACCCCTCATAGACGTGCTTTCAAGTGAAGACCTTGAACAAACGAAATTCAAGCAACGTTCTCATATACCCCTCATAGACGTGCCTTCTAGTGAAGACCTTGAACGCTAAATTAACAGCAATAATATGAAAACAAGTCATGAATCAACAGAGAATTATAGTGCCTAGCAAGCAAATTACCATTGCGCAACACAAATCTACAGTTAATACACCCCTTGTTGTTCATTGTATTTATAAGTCATTTCTAGTTAATGTGTAGAAATACTAGCTCAAGTGACAAAATACACAGAGAATTTACAGAATCTAGATTCTGGGGGCGTCTATTAGACTACATAACCTGCAAGATACAATCTTCCTGATTGCTTCCAAAGGTTACAATACTCCTAATCTGAGGGCATATAAGAGTAGACTTATTGCTAGCTATTTCATCTCTGATTACTGCCAAGGGTTACAACAATTGCAACACGAGGACATCTAAAAGCAGACATAAACTGCTAGCTATTTCATGTCTGATTACTGCCAGGAGTTACAGTAATTCCAAACTTAGGGTTACTAAAATCAGACATGAACTGCTAGCAATCATTGTTTTGATTATTGCTAGGGGTTATAATAATTCCAATCTGAGGTAATCTAAACGCATACAAACTGATAGTTATAATCTTCCTGAATAAATCTAGAGGTTACAGCACATCCAATCTGAGAACCCCCTAAAGGCAGAAATAAATTGCTATCTATCCTTTTTCTAACTTCTGCCATAGATTACATAACTTCTAATCTGAGGGCACCTAGAAGCAGACATAAACTGCTAGATCTATCTTTCTGGCTAATTCCAAATATAACAACACTCCCGCCTGAGATCATCTAACAGATATAAACTACTAGATATTTCTGGCTACTCCAAGAGGTTACAGCATTCCAATATGGCTACTCCCATAGGTTACAGCATCCCAATCTGGCTACTCCCAGAGGTTACAGTCTTCCAATCTGGGTACTCCCAGAGGTTGCATCATTCCAATCTGGCTACTCCCAGAGGTTACAGTCTTCCAATCTGGCTACTCCCAGAGGTTACAGTCTTCCAATCTGACTACTCCCAGAGGTTACAGTCTTCCAATCTGGCTACTCCCAGAGGTTACAGTCTTCCAATCTGGCTACTCCCAGAGGTTACAGCCTTCCAATCTGGCTACTCCCAGAGGTTACAGCCTTCCAATCTGGCTACTCCCAGAGGTTACAGCCTTCCAATCTAAGAGCATCTAACTTCTAAATGCACGCAGAAACGTGTTAAATATAATCATTCCGCTTAGTTCAAGGGTTGCAGTTTTTCGAGACTGGCCTCAAACAAAAGCAGGATATTAACTTTATTTTACTTTGATTTCTCTGATATATGTTTGGTTCATCACAACAGAGTGGCAAGCAGCCTGTCAAGAGAATAGATCAATGTAATTCCGTAACTCATACGATAATTCTTGTAATATTTGAAAAATGCAACAAGACACTGAAACAGATTTCGAACCCGCGATCTCTTGAACACTGACCGCCTTCTAGTTCAACAGGGTCTTCACACAGTAAACAGAAACTGGATGGCTGTGTAATCACAAACTGGTACAGTGGAATCCATCTACAGTTCATCCTTCGATAACAAATTTGCCTATTTCAAACAGCACTTTTCAAAACCCCCTGTTATATTTATTCTTCATACTATATATAGCGAATTTCTGTTATTACATACATAATTTGTAGGTTCAGACCAAGTTGTTAAAACGGGATATGGCTGATATTCGGTATCTTCTCATTTAGACCTTGAATATATTGTACCTCAAATTTGGCTATTTGGTGGTTGTGGAGTTAACTTCTCATTTAGACCTTGAGATTATTGTACCTCGAATCTGGCTATTTGGTGGTTGTGGAGTTAATTTCTCATTTAGACCTTGAGATTATTGTACCTCGAATCTGGCTATTTGGTGGTTGTGGAGTTAATTTCTCATTTAGACCTTGAGATTATTGTACCTCGAATCTGGCTATTTGGTTGTTGTGGAGTTAACTTCTCATTTAGACAGTGAAATAATTCTACCTCGAATCTGGCTATTTGGTGGTTGTGGAGTTAACTTTGCACACAGTGAGAACCACCGGAATAGAACAAAATATCAGCAACAACAAAGCGATGTTAATTACAATAACAAACACTTGTTTGTGTCAACAAATAAAACAACAGTTGGCAGTACTAAAGCCATGATGTCACATTGGAAGAGTGGACAGCAGTGACCAGCATTGATATTACCCCAATGCTCGCATGCCTTCTTGTGATTGGATGCCTGCAAAAAATGGTGGAATATGACCTCTACACACACGGATAAACAGGGCAGGATTTAGACTTGATAATGCCCTAAGCTATTGGACATATGGGGCCCTAAGCTATTGGAGATATGGGGCCCTAAGCTATTGGACATATGTGGCCCTAAGCTATTGGACATATGGGGACCTAAGCTATTGGAAATATGGGGCCCTAAGCTATTGGACATATGGGGCCCTAAGCTATTGGGAATATGGGGCCCTAAGCTATTGGACATATGGGGCCCTAAGCTATTGGACATATGTGGCCCTAAGCTATTGGACATATGGGGCCCTAAGCTATTGGACATATGGGGCCCTAAGCTATTGGACATATAGGGCCCTAAGCTATTGAACATATGGGGCCTTTTAACAATTAAGAAATATATAGATAGTAAAATAATAAATCTTTAACAAGGAAATGGGGGCCCTAAGCTATAGCTTGTGTAGCTTATACGTAAATCCTGCACTGCTCACAGACTCTCTTTGAGTAGGAGGCCCTCCTCTCACAATGCATTACGAGATAGTTGGTTGGTTGCTGATCAAGCGGTCCATGGGATCATGCCCTTTGACCCAATGCCATTGTGTGATATATGCATGTGTTTGTGAGCTGTTATTGTGTTCCATTTATGTGGCCTTGGAGGGAGAAAGTCATTATTGCACATAGTAAGAAAGTCCTTTAATTCATTTAGAAAGTCCTTTAATGTAAATAGGATGGAAGTCCTTTATTGCACATAGGACGAAAATTATTTAATCCACATGAAGTCCTTTATTGCACATAAGAAGAATGTCCTTTATTGCACACAAGAATGTCCTTTATTGCACATACAAAGAAAGTCCTCATTGCACATACGAAGAAACTCCTTTATTGCACATTGGTCGAAAGTCCTCTATTGCACATAAAATGAATGTTCTTTATCGCACATAAGAAGAAAGACTTTTATTGCTCATAGGAAGAAAGCCCTGTATTGCACATAAGAAGAAAGTGCATATAAGAAAAGAAAGTAATTTATAGCTTATATGATGAAAGTACTTTATTGCACATATGATGAAAGTACCTTACTGCACATAGAAAAAAAGTTCTTTATTGCACATATGATGAAAGTACTTTATTGCACACAGGGAGAAAGTCCTTCATTGCTAATATTTTTGGGGATCGACATAATCGATACAAAGATTACAATTAACACAGAAAAATTAAAGTCCGGATCCAAATAATCGATACAAAGATTACAATTAACACAGAAAAATTAAAGTCCCAATTCTAAATATAATTACTTTATATAACACAATCTTCTGTTTGAAATTAGAACCACGAGAAAAAGACTACTACGCAAACTATACGTGGAAAGTTGATGGGGGAAAAAGAGTAATATTTATACGTGGGAAGTTGATGGGTAAAAATAATACTACGCAAACTATACGTGGGAAGTTGATGGGTAAAAATAATACTACGCAAACTATACGTGGGAAGTTGATGGGGGGGGGGGGAAGAATACTACGCAAACTATATGTGGGAAGTATATGGGGGGGGAAGAATACTACGCAAACTATATGTGGGAAGTATATGGGGGGGGGGGAAAGAATACTACGCAAATTATATGTGGGAAGTTGATGGGGAAAAAGAGTACTATGTACACTATACGTGGGAAATTGATGGGGAAAAAGAGTACTATGTACACTATACGTGGGAAGTTGATGGAGGGAAAAATAATATTAGGCAAACTATTCGTGGGAAGTTGATGGAGGGAAAAGAATACTACGCAAACTATACGTGGGAAGTTGATGGGGGAAAAGAATACTACGCAAACTATACATGGGAAGTTGATGGGGGGGGATAATATTAGGCAAACTATGCGTGGGAGTTCATGGGGAAAAATAATATTAGGCAAACTATACGTGGGAAGTTGATGGGGGGGGGGGGGGTGGAAGTCCTTAAGTCCTTTAGGTATTAATCAATGAACGACGTGACCTTAATCAATGTCACGGACAAAGTTCACAAGCAAGATTAGATGGTGTTATTTATGGTAATGTTGCTGCACCAGCCAATCAATATTTAGATCTGAGCCTTGCAAAGCTGTATTGGAACATAAAAACTAAGTGACACATCAGCAGTCAAAAAGGCCGGGATATCATCTGCAGTAGTGTTAAGAGTATGTTTCAAGTGTCAAGGATTGAGATAAACACTGGCGGCTTTAGAGCACCGTCGTCAAATGATGAGGGCTTTAAATACGATTTATGTAAATCAATTATAAAATTATTATTGTGAATTGTTGTAAATTGTGTTGCTTTAATAATTTCACAAAATGAGGATTGTTGTAAATATGTTTATCTTATCAGGAAATTAAATTTATGTCGGCTGATGTAAATATGTTATACCTTATCACGGAAGTAAATGAGGACGGTTACTATAAATATGTTACCTTACCAAGGAAGTAAAATGAGGACGGCTGATGTAAATTTGTTACCTTATCATGGAAGTAATATGATGAAGGCTGATGTAAATATGTTACCTTATCAAGGAAGTAATATGATGAAGGCTGATGTAAATATGTTACCTTATCAAGGAAGTAAAATGAGGACGGTCGATGTGAATATTTTATCTTATCACGAAGTAAAATTAGGACTGCTGATGTAAATATGTTACTTTATCATGGAAATAAAATTAGGGCGGCTGAGATAAATATCTTGCTTATCACGGAAGTAAATTTAGGATGCCTGAAGTAAATATGTTACCTTGTCACGGAAGTAAAATTAGGACGACTGTTTTTAGCGGTTTTTTTTCTCAAACGTCAATTGGAACTCTTATTGGAACTCTTCAATTGGACGATGGTACTACTATATTCTCACTAAATAGGCAGTCCAGAGATTGGAGTTGCCTGGTGTCTACGTTTGATGTGCTCCTATGGCCAAAATATTCTAATTCGTTCCTGGTAACTAATGCGATTAATATTATTGTGACAACCACTGAACGGTAACATTCGTAACCATCTCGCTAGTAGTTCAGCGGATCGTCAAAACCTTTTCATAAACATTGCTCGTATTGCACACTGGCGATCAATCTGAATGCTGACTTCAGTCAAATTTGCTTGACTTTTTGTGGTCTCTGTTACTAACTACATGGACACAGACCGTATCCCTCATAATTTCGCTCGCAACAGGCGGTGATGTCACTTCTTCGTCTCGTCCGTGTGTTACCGGGACCCGAAAATAGAGCAATGTATTGTAACATTACTACCTGCAATTCATGTCATAGGAGGTGAATAAGGAAGCTAGACGTAGTTATTTTTAAAAAAAATACAAAATCGCATGATCAAGTTGTTATATCATTTTATCTGTACAATGTCTTCAAGTTTTAAGAAAGTCTTTTCAAATTTCCCCCCAGAGTAGAACACTTTATGGAACAGAACCCTAAATATTTACTCTAACATGCGCGAGAGAACAGCAGCGCACAAAATTTGAATGTACCGCTCACGAAATGTAACATCCGCGCATAAAAAGAATAAGAAATTAATTGTTTTTAGGTAGTAAAAACCGTCTTCGAGAATATGCATCGCTCAAACAGCATCTTCATATTTTCTTACATCAGAAAACAAAAGTATGGTGAATATTTCCTACAGCCAGTTAGCTTTGGAGAAAAAAAAACGTGCCCATCAAAAAGAACATTAAAACAATAAGTACTCTGACGCTGAAAGTAAAACTCCACTATTGGCACAGGGAACAAAAGTGACGAACTCGCATTCACTCTGAGTTCTATTATTATTATTATTATTATCACCTCCTCCTCGTTTTACGTTTATACTGTGCAAATCATCTGACCTCATCTACACTATATTGACACAATGTGTACACGATGTAATCCAATGTTAAGTGAACACCCGGTACACTTGGCGGAAGCAAATTACAAGCTGATGCTAAATTAACTCAGACTTGACATTGAAATAAATACAGTCGTATAAATAGGGTTTTAATATCTCTGCCTTTCGATCTAATACATCCGACGTTTGTTTTGTTCCGTTAATTTCACATATGGTATAAGACAACCACCACATACATCTTTAGTCGTCTACTACTACATGCATTTCTGTTTATAGTGTTGTCATTTTTTACATGGCAAGAATTGGTATCTCCTTTTGTTTTAATTGTATACGGCTGCTTTCATCAAGTAATTCAACTTATTTGGAACGGTTTATGTTAAATCACTCACTGCGGTCATAGAGAAGATTACAGGCTTTCGAGTAATAATGCTACAGACGAATTCTACGAATTTCCTATAGGGAACATAAGACCAATGTGTACGTAAGAAATAAAATAGAGATGTGTGCAGGTTGTTCAGGAGCCATTGCTTTCAATAGTGAAACGACGAAAACTAGCATGGTTTGGACATGTATGCAGGCACGATTCCTTGTCAAAAACAATACTGCAGGGAACTGTCGAGGGTGGAAGAAGCAGAGGAGGGAAATAAAGGCTTGGACAGGCAACATCAAGGAATGGACAGGACAAGATATTTCCACACTCATCCGCATCGCTGAGCATAGAATTCGCTGGAGGACTCTGTGTGCTGAGGCATCCAATGTGGTACCCCTACGACCCTGAAGGGTTACAGATTTTTATTGATTGATTGATGTTAAATCATCATCAACAGTCCTGTAACAGCAACAAATGTTACTGCAACGACCATCGCGCATCCTCTGAATCTTTCCTTGGTGGTTCGCTGACATACTTTATTTTCTACATCTAATTATATATTCTTCTCACATGTGTACCTGCCTGACCCCTATACAACTGACCTCTTGTATTTTCTTGAAAAAGACCTTAAGGACGAACACTTGGTAATATAAATTAGTGACACTTTGATATCTGGAACAATTTTTACACATGATTTGTGCAGTGCATTAGAAATTTCCATCTGCAGAACAGTTGTGCACTAACTGTTAATTAAGAGAAGAACCATTTATTAATTAGTTAGGATTAGTTAGTTAGTTACGTAAATATGTTAATATTACGTGTGTTAATGACAATTGTTTCTACTGCTAGAACGTATCAGGAAATGGCCTGACAATGGGGTTGAATTTATGTATTAGTTTGGCTGTATTATGCAGTGAATTTTTACAGACGTGTTTTTTTTTATTCTTGTATAAACAGCAGGAAAATGTAATAAGTTGTGATTGTTTAAGGAGCAGAAAAACGAGGAAAAGTATCATAAGTAGACAGCCCAGGAGTAGTAGACAGCCCAGGAGTAGTAGACAGCCCAGGAGTAGTAGACAGCCCAGGAGTAGTAGACATCCCAGGAGTAGTAGACAGCCCAGGAGTAGTAGACTATGGAAGTTCCCCCAATAAGCGGATAAATCGAAGGAACAGACGATGACGGGGGAGATCGCAAAAAAAAAAAAAATGAAGAAGATGAGGATGTACAAGACAATCAAAATATGTACTGCTAGGGGTCACATACATATGTACTGCTAGGGGTCACATACATATGTACTGCTAGGGGTCACATACATATGTACTGCTAGGGGTCACATAAATATGTACTGCTAGGGTCACATACATATGTACTGCTAGGGGTCACATACATATGTACTGCTAGGGGTCACATACATATGTACTGCTAGGGGTCACATACATACGTACTGCTAGGGGTCACATACATATGTACTGCTAGGGGTCACATACATATGTACTGCTAGGGTCACATACATATGTACTACTAGGGGTCACATACATATGTACTGCTAGGGGTCACATACATATGTACTGCTAGGGGTCACATACATATGTACTGCTAGGGTCACATACATATGTACTGCTAGGGTCACATACATATGTACTGCTAGGGTCACATACATATGTACTACTAGGGGTCACATACATATGTACTGCTAGGGTCACATACATATTTCAAAGGGGAAACGAGTTGTTTTGGTTACCGAAATTGAAAAGTAGGCTAACCGACTCAGGGAAAGAGAAGATAGTGATAAAAACTAAAATTAGATTCCAACCGTCAACGTGCGAGGACGGCGACACATGAGGCGAATTGGCAATGAAGAACCTGAGCAGGAACGAGTTCTAGAAATTAATGCAAGTCATAACCCATTGTTTAGGCAAGCATGGAGGCTGTTTTGTTAAAATACGAGATTGCAGGTAGAGATATCAGAGGAGGGAGAACATCATACCGTCACTACCAGAGATGCAGAAGAAGTCGGAGCATAGACCGATGTTGGACATAAAAAATGAGTCAATCGCCGGACACGGATAAGTAGCCACCTTGGCGGGAAAAATCACCAGAAATACACGAGGAGGGTCGCATACACTATTTGTCGAATCTGCAACCAGCGAGGACATTTGGCAAGAAACTGCTACCAGAAAAGATTAGAGAGGTCAGGCAAAGTTGTCCAATACCCTCACGAAGGCACAATACTGTTTGTAAGCCGCATAAACGATCGAGTACAGGAATCAGAAATAGTCGGCTTCAGCTGGTTTGGACGAGTGAAAAGTGTAACTCTGTCCAGAGATAAATACGGGACCCGCCGCCCGATCGCGTTTGTGGAATTCAGCTCGACGGCAGAAACGGCCGCATGCCTCCATTGGGCAGAGCACATCGACAGACCAAGTGAGTGTCAATTGCCTCGGCTTATGCCAGGACGAAGAGAAAAACCACTCAGGCCAGAATTCGCAGCTTCAAGTACAATAGGATGCAAGCCTTGAAGGTGAACAATAGAATAAGAAGAGAATCAGAGGTTCAGAACAGAAACGGTGATGACACACGTAGATGTCGGTGTACCGACAAAGGTAGATGTCGGTGTACCGACAGAGGTAGATGTCGGTGTACCGACAGAGGTACATGTCCGTGGAGAAACCTGAGAAACGGTCGAAATGACTAGCCTCTTGGATGCTGACAGGACGTTGACAGAAGACGAATTCAGGCGCCAAGAAAAGGAATATGAGAAAGTTAGGCAGGAAAACGTGGGGCTCTCCATAGAACTGGAGCGTAAAACGTCAAGTGGTGTCATTAGAGCAGGAACCGGACAAAGTTTCAGAACAGTAGGACCGTGAGATAGAAGTCATACGGAGAGGCAGAAAGACGGGATGCGACCATCGAAAAGCTAAAAGCTCGAATTAATGCTCGAGACAGAGAACTGAAAGAAGTCAAGAAAGGCCGACAGGCACCGAGGACACACTCGACAACAACCGTGGCAGATCACGGAGACAAGAGCGACCACATAAAAACCCGGGAACCGATGGACATCGGGATAGAACCGCTTCACTACACAATGAGGTTGAACGATGGAAGGGGTGACTATGAGCTGTCTTGTAAGGCCATAAAACCTAGGAATAGAGAAGACGTATACTTACACTAGGACACACGTATCGAAGAAACAGAGGCCACCAGAGAGAAAGGTAGACAAGGATGGCGGTCATAAGACACAGACGAGTCCAAGTTCTCAATAGAGGTCGTACCGGGACTGGAGAACGACGTTCACAGCCAGCTTTCTGCCGTCAGGAGGTGAATACAGACGACGAAAAGCACGACCATCAGTTATCCCGCTAAGCCGCAACAATACCAAGACTGTACCATAATGCTTGCACCGGAGAAAAGAATGGGAAACGAGCAGTAGAGTAAGAACCGTCGCGACACCGAAGGGCCACGGCTTGTGTACTGTCATCATAGGCGGACTCGCGGTTAAGGCGTTGGCCGACACGGGAGCAGATGGGTCAAATAAATGTGGTAGACGATTTAGCTGTAAATTAGTATACACTGAAGTACAGTCTTGCTTCTATAAGTAAAATTCCGTAGGGCGAACCGGCGACTGTCTAGCTTCTATAAGTAATGTTCCGTAGGGCGACCCGACGACTGTCTTGCTGTTATAAGTAATGTTCCGTAGGGGGACCAGGCGACTGTCTTGCTGCTATAAGTAATGTTCCGTAGGGGGACCAGGCGACTGTCTAGCTTCTATAAGTAATGTTCCGTAGGGCGAACCGGCGACTGTCTTGCTGCTATAAGTAATGTTCCGTAGGGCGAACCGGCGACTGTCTTGCTTCTATAAGTAATGTTCCGTAGGGCGAACCGACGACTGTCTAGCTTCTATAAGTAATGTTCCGTAGGGCGACCTGTCGACTGTAACCTTCTTCTACTGTGTTCGTTCTCAAACTCCTGCAAATTAACAGGATGTAGTACGGAAACGAATGCGTTGTCATGGTTTACAGCTTTGCTGCGATATTTGCACCATTAGACCTGACACATCTGACTTCTGCATGACTTCTGGGTCACTTTGACTCTATAAGGGATGTGGCAGTCAATTTCACCCAGTATCTTGGAGTATACAATCTCCCCCCCCCCCTTCCCCAATTTTAGCTAGCTTTTAAATGGATTATCGTTTGTAGAGGTATATATAGTGTGTCATAAAGTCGCTATGCACTGACGTCGAACTGATCGACACTAAATAATCACAATTCCCACCAGGTAGTGTCGCCACCAATGTATATGAGTGCACAGTGACTTGGTAGACACCCAGTAAAACCCTTATATTGATTACGTAATATCAAAAACTTACATTTCGATAATGTTTAGATCACAAACGTGAAATATGCAATGGCTCCATCATATTCTTTTGTAACCAAGTAAAAGTATTCTGCTAAAACTGACGAAACAAACTTTTGTAATCAAGTAAAAGTATTCAGCTAAAACTGACGAAACAAACTTTTGTAACCAAGTAAAAGTATCCTGCTAAAACTGACGAAACAAACTTTTGTAACCAAGTAAAAGTATCCTGCTAAAACTGACGAAACAAACTTTTGTAACCAAGTAAAAGTATCCTGCTAAAACTGACGAAACAAACTTTTGTAACCAAGTAAAAGTATCCTGCTAAAACTGACGAAACAAACTTTTGTAACCAAGTAAAAGTATCCTGCTAAAACTGACGAAACAAACTTTTGTAACCAAGTAAAAGTATCCTGCTAAAACTGACGAAACAAACTGTTATATTTACCAACCGATACTAAAACAAGATCTGCAATAACATCTGAGAGCTAAACCGTGGTTGTCGAATCATTATAAATATAAATCACGGAAAAAGTCCAATGCCTCACTTTAGAAGGATGATCCCTGAACTGCCAGCAGGACTGTATAATTGAGGCAAAATATGGCACGATATAACTAACATAATCTACGGTCTTAGGTTGGAAGGTTCGTGCCTCGGTAAGAAGCTTTAATTCCCATTTAACAAACAACAAATAAAATGCCCAATGATGATTCGCATCAGGCTAGATGAGTAACGTTTCGTGAGATCAGTTCATTTTGTCTATTTTATTACAAATGGTTTGACAAAACACCATACAAAAAAGGTCAATGTGTGATAATTACATTACATGTGCGTTTTTTTTTAGAAAACTTGAAGGCAATACTTAACCTTTGTTTCCGAGTTCCACTTTCTCAGTGTCTATACCCAAACAGGCGTACCTTCATACCATCACATTTTACTAATGTCAATGTCAAATCACCTGTGTCAACTGTTCAAGAAGACATGACAAGGTAACCCTGAACAGATTGTTGTCAGACATATATGGCTAGCAAGAATGTAACAAGTGCGGTTGCAAATAAATAGTCAAGAAGCAGTCAGTAACCACTAACATCGTCTTCGAGTCTTAGCGAACGGGTGTTGGTAAGCCTGTTCTATGGTTGACATTTATATGCAATCAGATAACAGAAATCCATTGAAGTCCCAAATAATATTGCCTACATCTGCACAAATACATCTTACAGCAAAATGTAGGCACTGAAACCACAATAAGGAAGTCAAACATATGTTACTTCGATGTTGATGCCTGATTGACAGTCGATAAAAACCTACATCTACAACTTTCAACATTCACAATACAATATATAGATTTATCTACTAACTATACAGTAGAACTTCAAACATTCACAATACAATATATAGATTTATCTACTAACTATACAGTAGAACTTCAAACATTCACAATACAATATATAGATTTATCTACTAACTATACAGTATGACAATCAATACAAGGTAACTGCGTGAAACGTAACAACAATTAGACTTACGTAAAACACAGGTTTATATATCGTTTCAATAGGACACGACAGACTATATCTAAAACTAGTGGGTAATGATGGGCAATGATGAGCACACAATAAATCATAAAAATTACACTACACAAATCACATTCAACGTTTCAACCAAAAGGTCTTTATCAAACACAAACAAAACATCAATAGACGACGAATGGAAAAATTATCACAACATCCAACGGAAATATGGAAATGATATGCCGGAAGGTCAGAAAGTACATTAAAAAACAACAATTTGTCTCTGACATCGTGGCAATTGTTGACAAAGAAAGTGAAGGGGTGTAAGAAATTGATATACGAATGTATACGTAACTTATGGACATCCGCCAAATGGGTACCTTCGGATGGCTATGTAGCAAAATTATATAGTCAACTAGGCAACACGCCATAAGAAATAAAGGCACCCAGACGTTCTGATATAACCAAAACTGAACGTGTTCTTAGGTTGAAAGAGGATTCCTCGGCCAAAATAGGCAAATCCACCGGTAAACAAACAACAAAGGATACCTTCGGCGAGTACAAGAATTGTGTGCATGCGCGCGTGTGTGTGCGTGCGTGTGCGTGTGTGCAAAATTGAAAAGAAAACGGTTTTTTATGTTAAATCAAAATAAAACAATTTCATATAAAATTTCTATAAAACTAATTACAGATGAAGCAGATTAGGCATCGTCAAACCTGAATCATAGCTCATAAATATATAAATGTAATTGTACAAGCTATGGTTTGACACTCTGAAAACCACAGCAAGTTCCGATAGCAATAACAAAAGAAATGCAACTATGCACAATGTTCCGGTCCACCATTCTTGTTAATTTCATATTGATTTCTCAAGCTACTTTAATGACCCGGGTTTTCCTATTTTTCCCATATCTCCGCCCACGAAACGCTAACACTAATACGACCTCTCTCTATTCATATATATTAAACAATGAGACTTAAAACGAGAGAGAGAGAGAGAGAGAGAGGGAAGATAAAGGGGTTGGATGTTAGCCAGGGCTGCCAGACAGTTAACATTTATCATAATCAAATTTAAAGTAAAATATCACCAAAAAAGTGCTAAACTCCTAGCATTTTATGGGCAATGCCCTAACATTTTCAAATTGATGAAAGATAATTTTAAAGAAGGCCAACACGCACATTTCATGGCCAGTGAGAATTAAAAATAGTCAAATTTCACAAACGAAATTCAAATATTGGCAACCCTGATGTGATCTGAACATGACCATGACAAACAACCAGCAATCACTTCTAGCAAAAGAAGTCTGCAGAAAGATCGATATAATGACACGGCAGTGCCTGGAGGATGTGGGGAAAAAAATGAACACAGAAGAAAGGACAGAACAATCATAGAAAAATGTGATCAACTATAACAAGTTAGTTACTACTTTCTGTGTCTCTTGTAAATTGTCACTGCTATTTTTTTTTAAAAGCCCCAAAAACACAAGAACGTCTTGTGGGAAGAAACATTCCTGTCAACGTGTCTAATTTGGTTATACGAAAGCCGCGACCGTACAAAATAACAGAGGTATTAGTTCTGGTAATCATGTCACCACGACCTCGAAATAAACACTTCACAATAATCTCAAATATATCTACGGCTGATTGCCTCGTCTAATATAGTCCTGTGTACTCATCGGAATCATCCTTCAAAGGTAACGCAATTTGACTTGTTCTGTGACTTTCATTGGTGGCTATATATATATATATATATACGAGATCCACTTTTTATTTTGTGTCGACCGACAGCCAATGAAAAACACGACAAAAGTCAAATAACGCTACTTCTGAGGGATGAGGTCGACGAGTAGACAGGACTGCCGAACTTTCGAGAGACTCGCTACGTTACTACTCCTAGTGTGCCCCAAAAAGATGACATATGCTCCCAAGTGTTACTGACAACATTAATTTCTGTAGTTATAGAGCCCCTGAAATCAGTGAACATTAATTTCTGTAGTTACAGAGCCCCTGAAATCAGTGAACATTAATTTCTGTAGTTATAGAGCCCCTGAAATCAGTGAACATTAATTTCTGTAGTTACAGAGCCCCTGAAATCAGTGAACATTAATTTCTGTAGTTATAGAGCCCCTGAAATCAGTGAACATTAATTTCTGTAGTTACAGAGCCCCTGAAATCAGTGAACATTAATTTCTGTAGTTACAGAGCCCCTGAAATCAGTGGGGTCCATAAATCATTGTCTTATGCCCTAACCCTAGCCCTATCGAATTTGAAAGTAGATAAAACATGAACAATGTTTTCAATTAAAATGTCGGTGATTCTTCTACTATTGATTTGGCGCTCAAACTCCTGCATATTAGCAGGGTGTCGTCTAGTAAGCGAAACGCTTTTGCCAAGGTTTACAGTTTTTATGGAATATTTGCACCTTTCGTCTAGACACATCTTCTTCTTCTTCTTCGTTTGCGCTCAGCATCTGCGGTCATGTTTTGTCAAGCCTGTCGTCAAGAAGTCCACGTCTTCTCCATGTCAGAGCGGCTGCCTCATAGATTTTGCTTCAAACCTATATCCTCTGGCCAGGTTCGTTGTCTCCTCTTTGTATGTTGGCCAGTCCTGAAGTATATATTCAGGAATCTTGTGTTCCGGATCCACATGGACATTCATCTTTGTATGAGATCCTCACTTGGTAAAGTTAACCAAACATTCTGCTGTTGAATGCGTACACATCTGACTTCGACACCCGTTCTGTGTCACTTTAACCCTCTGTATCAGTGGTTCTTAATGTACACCAGACTTTTAAGAGACAACGAAGAAACATTTAGAAATGCGGGAGGGCGATTGAGGGGATGGTGACATACCCATCTCAGTGATAGGGTCCACCGAAACATATTACCTATTTGAGCGACAAACAGCAAGGTGTATAAATATATGGCCAAATATAAACAAGGGTGGTCCTCCGCAAAGAAAGACCATGACCGATTCTTTTTTCAAGCACTGATTTTTGCACCGAAGATAAATTCTCACAAAAGAGGGTAGCAGGCAAAAACATGTTGAGAACCACTGATTCATATCATACACCAAACACCCCTCTCCAACCTCATTATTCGCCTCTTACGACTTGTATGACAGGTCACACTGTCACTATTATGTGCTCCCCTTTCAGACCCACTTAAGAAACTAGACCGGTATTTGGCTAATGACCTTCCCTCATTTGAAATCTGCAAACATTTCTACCTTAATTATCTGTGCATACATCTACTGAACACAAGCGGTGACATTCTCAGCGCAGCAACCCAATGCACCATGTACTCATTAGCATATTTGTATCAAATTCTATTCAAACAAAGGGCATACTCGTCTATTCTTTATCTATTTCCACTAAACTTAGTTGATTAACCACAAGTCGCGATGTCCCCTTAGCTCTTCAGTCCCCGCCGCATGTCCTGTTTAGTCAAGTAGAGGATCAAATTATTTAAGCAATGATCAAACAAAATCTGAAGATGAGATGTGCAATCTTTGTTAGATCGGCGGTCCGGGTGCAGTTTTCTCCTGCACTATGGGGTTAAAAAGAATAATAATAGTAAAATTCTTCTTCTTCTTCTTCTGCGTTCGTTCTCAAACTCCTGCAGACTAGCAGGATGTAGTCCGGAGAACAGAATCCACTGTGTCATCGTTTACAGCATTGCTTCGATATCTGTGACTTTCGACCTGACACATCTGACTTCAGCATGGCTTTTGGGTCACTTACCCTATATGCGATGGGACAGCCAACTCCACCCCATAACCTCATTAGTCGCCTCGTACGACATGCATGGAAGGTACACAGTGTTGCTATTCTTTGCTCCCCTTTCGGGCCCCGACAACACAAGGGCGAATAATAATAATAATATTAATAACATCCTACCATAGAGAAAATAAGCATATTTTATAGACTGGCCTGTGTTGCTTAAGGGGTTCTGTCAACTAGAAGCGATTACAAGAACATGCGATTACAAGAACATGCGATTACAAGAACATGCGAGTATGAACGTACACGCGCGGGGAGGTCAATCCTAGTCTTGATTTCTCACTTGAAGCAACCGCTACTCCGGTCGATCCTGCTGTAAATGGGTACCTGACGTATGGGATAGATAAGGTAAATACAGTCAGGAAAGGAACTGACCACCCTACCTACTAGTTGCTGCGGCATAGTATATAAACAGTCACCTTTATTCCCGACGGCAGGTTGCTGCCATGAAACATACCTTTACTTTAACCACAGAGAAGGAAGTGTGAGTGATATAAAAAACAATGAAAGGGATGTAAAGAACATTCAATACTCAAACACGTCCACCAATTTAAATATTTAGGAACAACGATGGCATCAGATGGAAAAAGTTCAACAGAGATCAGAAACAAAATAGGACAGGCAAAAGCGGCACTAATGAAACTGAAGAATGTATGGCGTAATACGTCCCTATCTCCCGTGTGTTGCCGGGGTCCGAAAGGGGAGCAAAGAATAGCAACGCTGTTTACCTTCCACGGATGTCGTAAAAGGCGACTAAGGATGTTATGGCATGGAGTTGGCTGTCCCATCCCATATAGGCTCAGCTACCCAAAGCCATGCTGAATTCGGATGTGTCAGGCCGAAAAGCGCAGATATCGCAGCAATGCTGTAAACCATGACACAACGCATTCCGTTCTCCGGACTACATCCTGCTAATCTGCAGGAGTTTGAGAACGAACACAGAAGAAGAAGAATACACCCCTATCAATAGAGATAAGAAACAACAAAAAAGACACATTTCTTGTGAAATGCTTAAATGTAAACAATGCAGCCGAGACTAATACAACTACACTTCCCAGAAAATTTGTACAGATTATTGAAAGTTCTCGGTGAATAATGCATGCAGTCACCAAATGGACGTATCCAGTTTGCAGTGATGATGTTCCGACGACTAACTAACCTAATGATGCTGGGATGGTACTACTGCCGGCAATGACATGAAGTTATTGCAGATAACTCTTAATTGATTAGTTAGTTAACCGTCGGTTCATTATCACTGCAAACTGGACACATCTATAGTTGCTCTGATCTCTCCTTGAGTGTATCCGCCATTACACTTCTGCTCACAGTACCGGTCCTATGCTGGTTGACCATCATTCCTCCGCGCCCTCCAAAATGTTCACTTCTAGCAACACCGCATTTCAAACCCTGATCTTTAATTCTGGACATTGAAAAGTAATCATCATTCACACTAGTCTGACTCTCGTGTACTGTATCTTTTAATGAGTTCAAAACGTCAGCTCGATCCATTGCCCCAACGCCCTGTGCTACAATCGCGAATGACGCTATTTGATCTACTCTTTCATTGAATTCTTCATTGATTACTTCAAACTATTAAAAATACTTACTATTAATGTAACGTGTACGTATATTTAAAAATGTGCGGTTCTAGAATATTTTGTCCCGTTTGAGGTATATGTATGCCTTCATCAGAGCTGTTGACCTTATAAAGGGAAAAATATATTTTGGTAACGTTTCTAAAATGACAGGTGTTGTGTCACATGATTGACATTCGAACCAGTGGATGCCCTTATCTGGTGATATGTTCTCTGTTACAAACAAAAACAGAGATGACATACCCTTTTGAGAACAATATTACTATATGTCCTAATTTGTCACTTATACTAGTGCATAATCTCATATTCTTCTGCATTCATTCTCAAACTCCCGCAGATTTTCAGGATGTAGTTCAAGAGAAATAAATGCGATTGCACGTCATGGTTTACGGCTTGGCTGTGATATCTTCGTCTTTCGGCCTGACACATTCGACTATAGCATGACTTCTGGGTCACGGGATGGAATAAACAACCCCACTCCCAAAACCTCCTTAGTTGCCTCTTTCAACATGAATGGCAGTTACAGCATCGCTATTCTTTGTTCCTATTTCAGGACCAGGCAACACACAAGGCGTATAATCGTTAACCTGTTAAATATTTTACAAATAACCAAAACTATCCTGCAATGTACGACTTGACAAACAACCGAAGCTATCCTGCCATGATATAATATTTTTTCAAATATCACAAGCTATCTTGCAATGCGCCATTTAACAAATAACCCAAGCTATCCTGCCATGATATACTATTTGACAAATAACCCAAGCTATCCTGCCATGATATACTATTTGACAAATAACCCAAGCTATCCTGCCATGATATACTATTTGACAAATAACCCAAGCTATCCTGCCATGATATACTATTTGACAAATAACCCAAGCTATCCTGCCATGATATACTATTTGACAAATAACCAAAACTATTATATAAACTGCATTATCAGCATTCATTCACTGCATTAACAAACAAGTAAAGGTCTGCTGAATAAACACAAGGTCTGACAGTTTCATCAAACAGAACCGTTTATCTATGTCATATTGTGTGATTCGTAGGATTAACTTGTTTATATTCGTTTTGCCCTTTATGAAAACATATTTGTCAAAACATTGACATAGCTGTGCTACTGTCCTTCATATTGCTGCCACAGTCACCACATCTAAATTTTACTCATCAGCACTAGTGGTACAGTGGAATCTCTCTATAACGCATCCTTTTATAACAAATTTCCCTATTTAACAACACTTTTCAAAATTCCTAATTATATTAGGTCTATTTATTCTTTTTAATGTGCATAACTAATTTCTGTTAATACATAGGAGCCCTACATATCTCGCCGGCCCGGATCAAGTTGTTATAGTGGGGCTTGACTATAACAAAGTTTCACTGCAAGTATATATAAAAAAAGGGAAAGTTCCCATTATTCACACCTGAGGAGTATTGTGGGAAATACAGTACTAGACCCATATTTTTCATTGACCATCGATAATGTGGTCATAATGGCCACCGCCTTTATTTCCAAAAAAATCATGTGCACACTTTCGTTGGTAATTCCTTTTTTTCATTAGTTTTTTATTTTATATTTTTTACGAAATATCGTTGGTGTGGGGGGGGATATCTATCTATTGACTAAACTCCAAGAACTAAAAGTCATTTTCTGAACTCCTAAAGAGGGTGGGTTTGAATCCCAAAACTTTCCCCCTCATCTATAGGCGTATCTGGTTCCCACATTCATAGACTAGGTCGAGCTAGGGTTGGAAGTTGGTGATTTAAAACTATTTCCATTAGAATTGAACCTCAAATCACCCGACTAGGAAGACAGTGCACTATCCACTGAGCTACAGAGGCTCTGAATTTCTCTGCAGTTCTACTTTATATTTACATTTAACTACACACTACACAGAAACTTATTTGGCTACAAACTATACAGAAACTAATTTCACTATAAACTATACAGAAACTTATTTAACTACATACTACACATAAACTTATTTAACTACATACTACACATAAACTTATTTGACTAGAAACTACACAGAAACATATTTATTTACCTACAAACTACACATACATTTATTTAACTACAAACTACACATACATTTATTTAACTACAAACTACACATAAACTTATTTAACTACAAACTACACAGAAACTTATTACAAACTACACAGACACTTATCTGACTACAAATTACACAGAAACCTATTTAACTACAAACTACACAGAAACTTATTACAAACTACACAGACACTTATCTGACTACAAATTACACAGAAACCTATTTAACTACAAACTACACAGAAACTTATTACAAACTACACAGACACTTATCTGACTACAAATTACACAGAAACCTATTTAACTACACACTACACAGAAACTTATTTGTTAACATCTTTCAAAAATTAGATATTAATTATTACTTTGAACTGAAGTCATTACAGATCAAGCAATCCCACGGATACTTAGTCTTCACTAGCACAGGTTGAAGGGTATGCTTGCTGATGGTTTTCATAATCTGCTAGTCAAACATACTCCTTATTCTAACCTGTAGGTGCCCAGTTCTATTTGGACCATACTTAATACAGTGGAAAACTGTTAAAATACTTGGTCTGGACCAGTGTTTCCCAACTTTTTTTGTACCATACCCCACCTAAGTCTTTCTAAAACTCTGATGTCCCCCTTATGTAACATATACATATTTTTTAATATAAAAAATTGAATTATTTCCTAAATGAAGTCTAATTACAACTTGTTCAAATTGCCCCCATGAAAAATAAAATTGCCCCCCTGTGGGGCGTGGGCCCCACGTTGGGAAACACTGGTCTGGACCAACAAAATATGTATGTAAAACATATATTAACTATATACAGTACAAACTATATAGAATAAATCTAACTGGGGATTTAATAACGTGTTGTTATATAGGGTAATGTGTTATAAAAGGATGAGCTATAGAAGGATTGTACTGTATAAAATGTACTTGTGTGTTGCCTGCCTTAAAAGGGGAGCACAGAAAGGTAACACTGTGACCTGTGATGTATGTCATAAGCGGTGACTAAAGAGATTTGGTGATGAGACTGACTGCCCCATGAGACTGGCTGCCACATGAGATTGGATGTCCCATGAGACTGGATGTCCCATGAGATTGGCTCCCCCATGAGATTGGATGCCCCATGAGATTGGCTGCCCCATGAGATTGGATGCCCCATGAGGTTGACTGCCCCATGAGATTTGATGTCCCATGACATTGACTGCCCCATGAGATTGGCTGTCCCATGAGATTAGCTGCCATTGGCTATTATTACACCGAGAATTCTACGTAAACATAATATTTCTCATTTACTGTATAGCTCATGTGGAGAGGCACCCTCTTTCAAGCATGGACGTGATTCAATGTGGTCTTCTTAATTTTTTCAACCGTGGACGTGATTCAATGTGGTCTTCTTAATCTTTCGCTTTCTCCAGCCAAAGTCAAACACTGAAATGGATTTCATCAATTAACTTCTTCACCATCAAAAATAATTGAGATTATGGTTCAGGTAATCCTGTCACCATGACTCCGAAGTCATAACATTTCTGTTGTGACAAGTTTTCTTTTATATGCTTTATTTGAGACATTATTCAGTTTACTAAGAGAAAAATTGTTGGCAGCGCTTTCTTGGACGGACAAAAAAATAACAGAAATAATTTGTATAATATGTAGAACTCCTAGGAGACTGAGATTTTAGCACCACAAATAATAATTTATGAGAAACAAAGCTATTCTCAGAGTTAAAATTATAAATAAAATATTGATTTAATACAATATGTCTGTGCACTGTCAGGGGATAAAATGAGAGCTAAGAATAGAGACAGTTCCCTGACAAGTACTTCATGAGGCGACTACGGTTTTGGAGTGGAGCTGGCTGTCCCATCCAATATAGGGGCAAAGTGACCCAGAAGTCATGTTGAAGTTGGATGAGTCAGGACAAAAGATGTAGATATCACAGCTCAGCTGTAAAACCATGACACAATGCATTTTTTTCTCCGGATTACATCCTTCTGAGCTGTAGGAGTTTGAGAACCAACGCAGAAGAATAAATATTACATTAAATTTTAAAATAAATACACAAGACTGGGACACAAAAACTGGTACATCTAAGTCAAGTATTAACAGCTTATCTGCACAGCTGGTATAGAGCCTATATATTTAAGTCAAGTATTAGTAGTTTATCGGCACAGCTGGTATATCTAAGTCAAGTTTTAGCAGCTTATATGCACAGCTGGTATATCTAAGTCAAGTTTTAATAGCTTCATGCGGATAAAGAATGAATGTCCATATGTCACACATTGTTACTCCCAGTCTACTTAAATCTACTATTTTAGAAAGGAACATCAGCTAAAGACGGATGTGTTGGGTCATTGGCGCGAATAAAATGGAGACACAACACGTTTCCGTTCCATTCTCTGGAATACCACCTGCTGGAAGTCTAAAGAGAGATCCAGCAGAAGTTTGGAAAAAGAAACTCTGAAGATGAAGAATGGAACAGGGATTCCATTCTAGACTCAGAAGTACCTTTAAGACATAATACAGACAAAATAATCATACTAGACTCAGCAATACCTTTCATACATAGGCCTAGGCCTAATGCTGACACAATAATTATTCTACACAAAGTAAAGCAGCTTTCCGAAGTGTTGATAGTGAGCTCTCTTTGCAAACCCACCTCATATTGTTAGATCATACTTCGAACGTAAACCATCAACATTGTACTGGTGATATAATTGGATATATCGCTGACCACTTAACGGTGCATTTTGGAGTGCAGAAATATTGTTTCAGTGCAATTTTATTAATGAAATCCTTTTCTTAATGCCGTTCTGAATCATGGAAACACCCTAGTGTGCGAGCTTTAACTAAATCCCGTTACTTTGAAGCCTGCTTGTGAAATGTAATAATGTAAAGATTTCGGAGAACTACAAATAGCATAGCCTCTTAAAATTACAATTCTCAATTGCAAGCTATAAATAATTCAGACATTTTATCAAGTCACGGAAACCATTTATGTGTAGGCTCATACCCGTGAACATCGTCTTTGGAGACTGAAAAATCTATGTCGATGAATATATTGCTATTTTATGAGTTTGATTAAACAGTGGAATCCCTCTATAGAGCAGCTTCTTTTATAACACATTTCTCCATTTAACAATAGGGCCTATGTTTATAACAAATTTCCCCATTTAACAATATGTTTATAACAAATTTCCCCATTTAACAATATGTTTATAACACATTTCCCCATTTAACAATATTTTTATAACAAATTTCCCCATTTAACAATATGTTTATAACACATTTCTCCATTTAACAATAGGGCCAATGTATATAACAAATTTCCCCATTTAACAATTTGTTTATAACAAATTTCCCCATTTAACAATATGTTTATAACAAATTTCCCCATTTAACAATATGTTTATAACAAATGTCCCTATTAAACAACACTTTTTAAAATCCCCAGTTATATTTATTCTTCATAGTTTATACTGCATATAGCAAACTTCTGTTATTACATACATATTTCATGTGTCCGGACCAAGTTGTTATAATGGGATTTGGTTGTAGCAATTAAACAATTTCTGACACAAAAATAATATCTCCACCAGACTTCTATCAGATAGCATTCCCAAAAAGCAATGCATAAAAATACAATTTAAAAAAAAAAAAGTCAGAGGCCAACCAAGAAGGAGATGGACAACAGAAATAAAATAAGCAATGGAAACAAACATACGCAGCACAAGAAAGGTCATCTCCTGAGAACTCTTCTACTCTTAACACTGAAAAACATGAGCGGATAAAGACAACTAAACAAGTAGTATTTTATCATCTTAGTCTACAAGTGATGACAACAACGATGACAATAGAAGGACAAAATTCTACAGAGATAAGAAACAGAATAGGGCAGGTAAAGGCAGTGTTCATAAAACAATGAAGTATATACTGTATAATATGTCCTTGTCTATAGAGGTGAAGGACAGACTTATATATATATATATATATACACACACACACACAGGTAACACTGATTCTAACATTTGGATGCAAGTCTTGAACACAAAAAATAAACAGGATAGGTGGAAAATTGGAGGCAACAGAGATATGGTTGTATAGAAGAATGCTGAGAGTATCACGGAAAGCTACAAAAAAAACCAACAAGGAGGAGCCAAAAGAGTTAATGTGAAAAAGGGATTACTAATCACAAAAGACAATCTTTATTTTTTTTTAAATCATATTATCAGACAAGGAAGTATGGAGAATATAGATAAAACAGACAAGATAGAAGGCAAGAGAGATTGAGGACATCAGTATGAGAACAAAAATTAGACAGTCTAACATCGAGCATGGCAAAGAGTCAACACACACACAGGTAACACTGATTCTAACATTTGGATGCAAGTCTTGAACACAAAAAATAAACAGGATAGGTGGAAAATTGGAGGCAACAGAGATATGGTTGTATAGAAGAATGCTGAGAGTATCACGGAAAGCTACAAAAAAAACCAACAAGGAGGAGCCAAAAGAGTTAATGTGAAAAAGGGATTACTAATCACAAAAGACAATCTTTATTTTTTTTTAAATCATATTATCAGACAAGGAAGTATGGAGAATATAGATAAAACAGACAAGATAGAAGGCAAGAGAGATTGAGGACATCAGTATGAGAACAAAAATTAGACAGTCTAACATCGGAGCATGGCAAAGAGTCAACAATAATCCTGATAAAATATGCTAGAAATAGGAAGTAGTGCTGATCTATGATAGCCTACAACAGTCAGCATGGCATCTGACGATGAGTCTACAAGTGAAATTAAATTTACATGTATAGTCCGATCTAGCACTTAACACATTAAAAGAATCACTGGATCTATCACATATCATGTGCCTACTGCGCTAACAGTTTTTAAGTAGTCTGCGATGATCGTAATGTTTTTGAAGTTTGTGACATCACTCTGCTGGTTCATTTCTATTAGTGGAATGGCTGCCATATCAATGCTTTGATCTGCTATGCACTGAGAACCCCCTCCTCCCTGCCTCTTGTATGATCCTGGGAGGAGAGAGTTCTCAGTGCGTAGATTGATGCATTTGGCAGCAGTCCTTAATGTCCATGATCATCCCTTTTCCTGGCCACTCAAACACACCTGGCAATGACAAGGCAGACAGACTAGAAAAGAAGGAAGCACAACAAGAACAGCCTTATACACAAACGACCATGGACACAGTTGAAATGATGTTGAAATCTGTGAACAAAGAGAATTGGATGAACAGATGGGCTATGGGAAACACTGGGAGGGAAATCTATAAATATATGACCAGCCCAAATCCTTAAGATAACATCAACTTCCTGGGAAGGAAAGACTAGAGTATTATTTTCCGACTTCGCACACATGTACAGCTTTACAATCACCTGAACAGAATACAACCACAACATGCACCAAGTGTCCGCAGTGCACTCATCCCTATGAAACTGTTGTCCACCACCTTTTTGAACGTACAGCACTGTATGACGTCAGGAAAATGCTTCTCCCTCCATCATCATCATCAAGTGCAGTCTCCGCAACGAAGGTTGGCTGCAACGGATCTACAACATCCCGTTTCTTGTCTTGGTGGTGCACTCTGCTAGACTGTAACCTGTCAATCATGTGATGTTACTCTCCCACTTGTATCTTTGCCTAACTCTTGCTCGCTTCCCTTTGACTTTACCCTCAAGTAAGGTCTTCAATAAGGTGTCATGTCTTTTAATGTGTCCAAAATATTTTATTTGCCTGATCTTTATTGCTCTTAGTAGTTCTTTCTTCCTATTAAGTGTCTTTAGCACCTCTTTATTTGTTTTCATCTCTTTCCATAATGTTCTCCCTATTCTTCTATATACCCAAATCTCAAAGGCATCAATTTTGTCTTCTAATTGTTTATTTAGTTTCAATGTTTCTGAGCCATACATTAATATAGAATAGATGTAGCGTTTTATAATTCTCATTTTTAACTTGTTTGTAATTTGTTTAGGTGCTAATATTTGTCTCATGTCATTGAAGGTTTTAGCCATTCCTATTCTCCTTTTAACTTCTGTTTCACATCTGCCGTCATTCGTGCTTATGTGTCCAAGATATTGATTATGTTTTACATGTTGTAGTTTCTCTCCATGTACTTCTCCCTCCAAGGCCAGATAAAAAGAACACCTTATATGGAACAAAACAACAGCTCACAAACACATGCATATATTACACAATGGCATTGGGTTAAAGGGTATGAACCCATGCACCTCTGGATCAGCAACCAACCAACTAACCATCCCTTCTCCTCCGATGTGTATACGTGGCATCAAATCATGGCACAATTTAATCTCCGCTAAAATTAGCCATTTTGTTTTTCTGGCAACAGTGTCTGCTAGCGACATAATTTCACAGAAGACATGAAAACTGCGCGCACTATAACAAACTTGGAATGAAGCTGCACATATATCAAACTTCGTCCACATTTCAAATATAGTAGGTAGTTACATGATATGTTGTGATAGAACAAAATCACCTGTTTAATAGTGTAGACTAATTATGTATCTTCATAAGGCATTTCCAATCCTACAGCAATCTATTTAGAAATCACTACAAGAATGTCAGGGGCAGAGGTAGCTCAGTGATTAGTCCACTGCATTTCTAGTTGTATGATACAAGGTTCAATTTATAGCTGTATGATACAAGGTTTAATTTCTAGCTGTGTGATACAAGTTTTAATCTCTAGTTGTATGATACAAGGTTTAATTTATAGTTGCATGATACAAGGTTTAATTTATAGCTGTATGATAAAAGGTTTAATTTCCCCTTTAAATGGAAATATTTTTAAAATTATAAGCTGCTCCTGAATCAACCCAGTCTAAAGAAATGGGCACCGGTGTGTTTTTTAAAAGTAAAGTTAGTGGACATGTTGATGACCACATTATCCTTAAGTATGCCACTGGTCACTAAAAAGAATTTGGTCTTAATAATGTTTACCCTAATATGTCTCACTGGCATAGAAAAAGAAAATGTTATTTAAAATTTTGAATTTACCGGCTCATCCGAGCAGCTGGTATATCTAAGTGAAATTTTAGTAACTTCCTGGGGACAAAAATGAATGCCTATAGTCAAAAATTGATACTTCCATTGTATTTCAATCTAGTATATTAGAAAGGAACAGAGATACCAGAATAGACTCAGTAATACCTTTAAGACATACCGGGGTAATACAGACAAAATAATTATTCTACACATAGTGTAGTAATTTTACTGGCTCTGTAACAGAGTTGGTAGTGAGCTCGCCTTACAAACCCATTGTGCTATGTTAACTCGTGGTTAGAACACAAACCATCCACATTGTACTGATGATACAATGTGATGTGCTAGAGCCGCCTCAAAATTCAGCAATAATTGAATAGCAATGTCCTGGACCACTTCAATTTTGTTTAAATATATAGCTTTATTAAAGTACAGCAATAAATTAACAGTGTCGGAAACACACAAAAAGCTTGAAATAAAAGGGATGTGGTAAAACAGGACAAATGACAATATAAAGATAAATATAGAAATTAAAGTAGGGGATTACAGTATCAAAACAATGTAGATGATTGCATTATTGTTGTCCTCATCAAGCAGTAGACACAACAAAAAATAAAATAAGTATAAAATCTTCTCCAGCATTCATTCTCAAACTCCTGGAGATGTCTCTTGTAGCAGGACAATTGTCATACAAGATTTCCAGCAAGATGTAGTCCAGTGAATGGAAATTTTTTGTGTTGCCATTTTATTTGCGCCTGTGGCCCAGAACATCCATCTTAAGCAGGGGTATAAAATACTTTCATACATTTTTCGAAGTCGCTAGTATTGATTGGAAACTAATTCCGATGTTTGCTCTATCTATCCACATTGAATACTTACCTATGCATAAACATAGGCCTTTGAGTTTAAATTTCAAAATGTAAATATTTTATTTTGCTTAATAGGCCATTTCTAATTCACTTTATAGCTATTGACAAATTATATTGTCTATATAATTTATGACAATACTAGTCTTTTCAGACAACATAACTCTAGCTAGGGTCAATTTTTTGGAGCTATTCTACTACCGTGAATATAGAACAACCAGTGACTCACTTCTGAGCGTCCAGTAGGGCTCATTAGCAGGGACTCATAAATTAAGTGGTATCAAAATGTGAATGAAAGTATAGGCCTATATAACTGTAATAATAAATTTATAATATAATTGACATGAGTAAAGTAATCATTTTTTTAATGATTATTTTAAATAATCAGTATCCAAATGATAGGGAAGTGGTTTAAAAACGAATTATACTGACTATCAATTACTATTTCACACTCAATTTAAAAATATCAGAATGATCGGCGTTCGGATTTTCCGTCAATTACGATAAATATAGACCATTACACTTCCACAGATTTAAATAAATGTCAAATTTGTTCGTACTTTTCTAAAGAATGTACTTACAGCCAACATTAGTTTCACAAACAGCACAACCTAGAAAAATGCGATGCTAATGCACACCAGGACACACACATAAACCCGTAAAAGTCGACCGTTCAGTTGGAGCTATGTGACAGAACGAGCTGACCCTCCTACTTCTAGCAGACAAGCTGAGCTGAGCAGTCAAGTTAAACAAGACACTAGCAAAACACACTGTTTGAATTTACTTAAAACATGCATTAACATTCTCTAAAACATACAACAATATATATTCAATCAAAATACATGTCACATTTACCAATTTATAACTAACATTCAACATTATAATTCATAAAATAAGCGCAAACATTGAAATAGTGAGCTTGCGTGTTTTCATTACCTTAATTTCACTCCGCCATCATGAATATTTTGAGAGGAAATCGCAAAGAATGTTGGGATACCATGTTAATTTACCTCCTTTTTTTTCCCCAATGAAGTGGTTTCCTCAACCTTGACATGAATATTTCGCGCGTACTATTGTATTCATTAAATTTTTAAATGCCATAGTACAGTTAACATAAATTTAGAATCGGGTATATGACGCCGTGGCATATGTCACTAGGTATAGAAAGTTGGTAATGATAACAAAATATTTATGTGTCTAAAAATAGCTATGTCGTCACGTGATTCTGACATTTTATTTATCAGGGGACTCCTGTCTGTTTATAGCGGAATGTAAATAAACAATTCATGAGGAACCTTCGTATATTTTAAGATTAAGCATAGACTGGAAACAATGTCAACAAACACAACTACTTCCTTATTTGTAGAAAGAGACTAAACATATATGAGATAGCATGTAATACGGAACTGTTATATTAATTATACATTTATAAACTAACTAATACCCGAATAGATCAAGTCAATAAGTCAAGTAAAGAGTTTGGACGATATAGGCCCATATCTAAACCGAGAATTTCGAGAGTAAGGAAGAACTAAATGAAGAAGTAAACTAGTCTTCAATCGCTATGTTTTTAATTGTTGTCTTGATATTCGTTGATCACTATTTATATACTTGGAGTCGTTCGCCGAAAACAGGCAAAGCCGACCAATGAAACTCACGGCAATAATCCAAATCAGCATTCTAGGTCAGGAGTTCACAGATCTGTACTGGAGCCCAGTCGTGCCTAAACATTTTAAAAAATAACCCCCAAAAACATGATAATCAGCAAAATCGCAGAAGAACTGGTGCTAAACATAAAAATACATGTGGTATATTCCGTCCACCCCCATTTTGTCATATAAATAGACATAACAGCATGGAAATATTAATAGTTGAAGGCAGATTTAATGGCAACAGGGGAATGAGCGCCCAAGACGACGATGACGCAGTGATATATCAGATTGTTTAAACATGTTTCTAGCTGAGGCAGGACAACTCACGAAGTTTTCAGGGAATTCATAAAGAAGACTACGTTCTTAAAATAATGTCACATGATGATGATGACTTCAGGCATGACCAACATAAATATAGAAAACCTCTGCATATAATTAATTAGAACTTCATTCGTTACATTTTTAATTATTGCCGTGATTTCCCTCGGTCACTATTTATATACTTGGAGGCTATTTTTAGCGTGCGACTCCAAGTATATAAATAGTGACTGGCGGAAATCGCAACAATAATCAAATAAAGTAACGAATAAAATGCGAATTAATTATGTGCAGAGCTCTTCTATTGCAGACATTCATGCTTCGGGAATAATATACTGCCGAAGACGGATGTGTCGGGCCATTGGGCAAATAAAATTGCGATACAACGCATTACCATTCTCTTGACTACATCCTGCTGGAAATCTAGTAGGACCATTGTTGTGCTGCAAGAGGAATCCAGCGGGAGTTTGAAAATGGACTCTGAAGAAGAAGAACAAGAAGGAGACAAATAATATAATCCTTGATTCTTTTGTATTATATTCTACATTAATGTAAAGGTGGGGGGGTATATCACAGAAGCTTGGATAATAAACAAACAACTAAAAGACAAGAGATGTCCAAATATAGAAGAAGAGTGAGAATCCGACAGAAAGAGAAGGAAACAAACAAATAGGTTCTGCCAGCAATGCGTATAAAAAGAGCTAATAAAATAAACATAGAACAAATAAAATGTTTTGTTAAGTAAAGATATAGTCGAGTGGTGCAGAACAAGAGATGAAACATTACTTGAAGATATAGTCGAGGGGTGCAGAACAAGAGATGAAACATTATTTGAAGATATAGTCGAGTGCGCAGAGTGAGAAATGAAACATTACTTGCATTTAAAATAGAGGGACGCAGAACAAGAAGAAGGCATAGATACAAATATATGTGCTTTCTTAACACAACCAAGCTGCACTGATTCTTAACACAACCAAGCTCCACTGATTCTTAACACAACCAAGCTGCACTGATTCTTAACACAACCAAGCTCCACTGATTCTTAACACAACCAAGCTGCACTGATTCTTAACACAACCAAGCTGCACTGATTCTTAACACAACCAAGCTGCACTGATTCTTAACACAACCAAGCTGCACTGATTCTTAACACAACCAAGCTGCACTGATTCAAGCTCCCTCCTCATTTATCGGGATGGAGTTCCCATAATGTCAGGGATACCCACAGTAATCTACCAGCCGTAGTGGTTAAACCGTCCGATTTGTGCCAAGGCCATCGCGGTTCTAATCCGCTCGCGTCGATCTATTTACAAAGTTGATTTTGTCTGAAATCCGTGTGGTTACCACTTGAAACTGCAACATTTCATTTTTTAAGTATTCTTGACAGTCAATATCTCTCATTTTTGTGAGGGACGAAACAAATATAGCGTAATCCAAGTACAATAACGTCAATCATCTACGTATGTTCAGCTCTTTCATTGCTATTCTATTAGACTGAAGAAATAGAACAGTGGTCATCTGCTGTTTAAATTAAAATGTATGTTTTCATACAAGTCATATGAACTGGGTAACGTGATGCATGCTCTGAGAACGTGGAGAAATATCATCATCACCATGTTATATAGTCTGAAGACTACACTACTAGTCTCTGATCAACCACTGGCTAGCTAGCTAGTCTCAGGTCACCCACTGGCTATATAGCTAGTCTCTGGTCAACCACTGGCTAGCTAGTCTCTGGTCAACAACTGGCTAGATATCTAGTCTCTGGTCAATCACTGGCTAGATAGCTAGTCTCTGGTCAACCACGGACTAGGTATCTAATCTCTGGTCAACAATTGACTAGATAGCTAGTCTCTGGTCAACCACTGGCTAGATAGCTAGTCTCTGGTCAACCACGGACTAGGTATCTAATCTCTGGTCAACAATTGGCTAGATAGCTAGTCTCTGGTCAATCACTGGCTAGATAGCTAGTCTCTGGTCAACCACGGACTAGGTATCTAATCTCTGGTCAACAATTGACTAGATAGCTAATCGCTGGTCAACAATTGACTAGATAGCTAGTCTCTGGTCAACCACGGACTAGGTATCTAATCTCTGGTCAACAATTGACTAGATAGCTAGTCTCTGATCAACAATTGACTAGATAGCTAGTCTCCGGTCAACCACTGGCTTTATTTGTTGAGTACTGGATTCGACTAGGCCATCTCGGGATGCCTAGTCACGTCACTTTCAACCTAGTCCTAAGAAGGACTTTTTGGTTATATCGCGACCCTGGGTGCGGACAGGGAACTGACGAAAAGTTCTTGAGCCTTGGCGAAAATGACGAAAAGGCTGTCGAAAGTTTGCTGAAGCTTGCTTTTAATCCCGGGACGTACTGCGGATAAGAAGAGTCGTTTCTCTCTTGGAAGTTTCCAAGTCCACAGCAGGTTCCCACCTCAGCTGGAGATCGTCCGATCCTTGATAACTTAGCCAGATTGCTCTGTTGCCCGGGGTACTCCACGAGGAGGAGTATCAAGGTCTGAACCAGTATAATTCCTGGTCCTGGCGAGCGAAGCAAGCACAGGTGCTCGCTTCTTCGTCTCTGCACCCCTCAACCACTGGCTAGCTAGCTAGTCTCTGGTCAACCACTGGCTATATAGCTAGTCTCTGGTCAACCACTGGCTATTTAGTCTCTGGTCAACAATTGACTAGATAGCTAGTCTCTGGTCAACCACTGGCTAGATAGCTAGTCTCTGGTCAATCACTGGCTAGATAGCTAGTCTCTGGTCAATGACTGGCTAGATAGCTAGTCTCTGGTCAACAATTGACTAGATAACTAGTCTCTGGTCAACCACGGACTAGATAGCTAGTCTCTGGTCAACAATTGACTAGATAACTAGTCTCTGGTCAACCACGGACTAGGTATCTAACTACACAACTTGCGTTCACATGTAGTATATTGGTCGAAGTGATAGAAATGAAGAAGTTCGCTCCTGGTGAGACCACAGAAATGTGTTGTCAAGGTATTCAGTAGAATACATGCCAGAAAAGTAACCAATTTCACATCCAGAGTATATATTCAGTGCTCAAATATATTGAAAAGCAGAAACTAAAATGGTTCGGCCACCGTATTGGCCAACTCAAGATCATACATATAATATGAAAAAGTAAACAGCAAGCTACAGCGGAAAACCAAGAAGAAGGTGGATTGAATGCGTTATCAACATTCTGACACGGCACAGTATTACTGCACATCAAACGACCATAAGTGACATAACCCGAAAACGGATTGTCATTCAATCCTGCGACACCTTACAGCAAAAGCAGAGAAAAGACAATAGATAGATACACATCCGGGTTGCCAAATTGGTCATATTTATTTGTCATATATATGAATTTTTTTTTTAAACGCGACTAGTCATACAAATTGTTTCTATACATTTTATGGCTTATTTTTTGTGTGAAAATTTGTGACCTGTTTAAAAAAAAAAAGGCCCGCTTTTACTTTCCCATATTTTCTTATTTAAATGTGGCTACAAGTTGTGTGACAGGTTCTTTTGTGACTACTATCTACTTTTTTTACAAAAAAAGTCAAGTCTACTCATGTAGAATAAAGTCAAGTCTACTCATGTAGAATAAAGAGTGCATGTAATAAACAGATATTTGATAATACTATTCTCAGAATGAATAAATGGACGCTGTGTTACTATGGTGAGACAGGATACAGTAAACAAAAGAACACAAAGTCTCACAGTAGAAAAATGCACTAAATAGTAGTTGGGATAATAATTTAGCTAAAAATTAAATTACTACACAGAAAAAAGTCAGAAATATAATTTTACATTATACAAAACGTTCAAGTACCCTCATTTGTGGTCATCTACGGGTACTACAGCCTTCTAACTGAATTAATTTTGACCCCATTCGTTACGTTTTTGATTGTTGTTGGGTTTTTTGATTGGTCGCAATTTACATACTTGAAGTCGCATGCCAAAAATAGCTAAGGTCAACCAATCGATAACACGTAAATCGGAAACTAGTTCGTTTTTACGTTTTAGTTGACATGTCTTCTATATACCGGCGCTCGGTCACGCCTCATTGTTTTAATGTCCAGAAAATGTTTAGAAACTCAAAGTAATAATATAAAAACTAAATTTAGTTAGCTATAACATGTTAGCTGTAACATTGTGAAATGAATGAATGATAATAATCGGTTAGTTAGCTGTAACATTGTGAAATGAATGAATGATAATAATTGGTTAGTTAGCTGTAACATTGTGAAATGAATGAATGATAATAATTGGTTAGTTAGCTGTAACATTGTGAAATGAATGAATGATAATAAATGGTTAGTTAGCTGTAACATTGTGAAATGAATGAATGATAATAATTATAGAGAAGTAATACATGTTGATAGAAAAGTAGCATTATTAATAACTCTAGAACATTTTTAGTTAAGTTAACATTTATTTATTAAGTTAACATTACATTTATTAATGCCCTAGAGGTGTGAAATGTTAGCGATCTCACATTTCTGTGGCTCTGTAATATGAGGGTGGTAGCCATCTCCTTTCCCTTGCAGTCTTCACTTCCCGGATTAATCTGGTACCCAATTAAGTTGGATCGACCCGGGAGCCGTTGCAATCTGAAAAACGTTTCCACCTCAATAAGGAATGAACCCAGGGTTACTCATATGCGAAGAATGTGCGTTAACCACTGCGCTACGCCTAGCCCTCTAGTGTATGCATAATATTGAAATTTAGCTATTTGTGGCCACTTGTATACCAACAATTTGGCCATAAACTGTTGCAACCATCTGGCAACTCTGTTCGCATCACGTGTTCCACAAATAAACCGAAGAACTGTGAAAAGCATTCTAGGAATCTACAAAGCCCAGCGGAAGCAGCAAGTGAGCTGGGTCGGGCAATTTGTTGACATGTTTTATAAACGCAATTGTAAACAATGACGAGCGACCGGAGGACAGAAGAGATGCCTCAAAGATTCTCCCAGCATCGATAACACCACCTCATCTTAGAAAGCCTGTGCACATGACCGTACAAAATGGCACAGTAACATGAACATCCCTAGAGATGTCGGCATTGCTGAGAAATGCCAAATTGTCGAGACGTGAAGAAAATACGCTGCCTAAAAAGACAGAATATTCGACAAAGGCATGCTAAATTTGTATCATTTTTGTCCCACCTGTTGCAGATAATTCTGTTACCGAATTAGATTCTACAATCAACTCTGCATACAATGGTGTGCAACAACAAACTCCGTAGCGTCGATAGCAAGTCTGCTATTATATTAGATTAAAGTATCTGTAGGAGTTTGAGAATGAACGCAGAAGAAGATTAAAGTATGAGATCTCCCTTTACATTGGTAGCATATCATAGATTAAAGTAAGAGATCTCCCTTTACATTGGTAGCATATCATTGATTAAAGTATGAGATCTCCCTTTACATTGGTAGCATATCATAGATTAATGTATGAGATCTCCCTTTACATTGGTAGCATATCATAGATTAAAGTATGAGATCACCCTTTACATTGGTAGCATATCATAGATTAAAGTATGAGATCTCCCTTTACATTGGTAGCATATCATAGATTAAAGTATGAGATCTCCCTTTACATTGGTAGCATATCATAGATTAAAGTATGAGATCTCCCTTTACATTGGTAACATATCATAGATTAAAGTATGAGATCTCCCTTTACATTGGTAGCATATCATAGATTAAAGTATGAGATCTCCCTTTACATTGGTAGCATATCATAGATTAAAGTATGAGATCTCCCTTTACATTGGTAGCATATCATAGATTAAAGTATGAGATCTCCCTTTACATTGGTAGCATATCATAGATTAAAGTATGTGATCTCCCTTTACATTTCTTAGCATATCCTAGATTAAAGTATGAGATCTCCCTTTACATTGGTAGCATATCATAGATTAAAGTATGAGATCTCCCTTTACATTGGTAGCATATCATAGATTAAAGTATGAGATCTCCCTTTACATTGGTAGCATATCATAGATTAAAGTATGAGATCTCCCTTTACATTGGTAGCATATCATAGATTAAAGTATGTGATCTCCCTTTACATTTCTTAGCATATCCTAGATTAAAGTATGAGATCTCCCTTTACATTGGTAGCATATCATAGATTAAAGTAGGTAACCTCACTAACATTGGGAGCATATCATATTCGTGTTTTAACGACAAGCTCTGCATACTTTTCAGAGTCGTGGTGACAAGAGCAATTGAAGCACAATCTCCACTAATTTTTATAACCAAAAAAGCTTTTATATAACTAAATTAGACTCACGTCTATGGTTGTAAGAAACGTAGCTCACCATAAGGGCCACAAATTAAATTATCACATGATCCTGCATTTTTTCGCTGTTTTCATTGTAAGGGCAATATTTTTTAGCAGTAGATTGCCTTTTATTTCTGCGGATTTGCCTACAGTTAAAGGCAATATTTTTGTTCAGTAGATTGCCTATTTCTGCACAATTGGATAGAGTTAGTATGGAAACAGGTACATAAACTTATGAGAATAGAACAAAACTTAGACTAGAGTCGTGGCTAGTAGATAAGTCGACCTCTTGAGCATAAATGGAACGGTTAACCGTTATCCAGGGAGATCCCGAAGAATAAATACAGTGCTATAGTAAAGTCATTATCACACTTGAAAGAAAATACAGGGAGAGGTGTAGAGGGAAAGACGATGTCGAAAGACAAGGATATGCCCATCTGCTTGTTCTGGAGACAATGGTGCATTTATTTACGCCGATGAGTCTGCTGTTAGGATCGACATCGGGGTTAAAGTTTATGTAGTCTTCTGAGAGGTAACGTAATCATTAATGTTCTGAGAGGTAACGTGATCATTAATCTTCTGAGAGGTAACGTGATCATTAATATTCTGAGAGGTAACGTAATCATTAATCTTCTGAGAGGTAACGTGATCATTAATCTTCTGAGAGGTAACGTAATCATTAATCTTCTGAGAGGTAACGTAATCATTAATCTTCTGAGAGGTAACGTAATCAGTACATTTCTGAGAAGTAACGTAATCAGTACATTTCTGAGAGGTAACGTAATCATTAATCTTCTGAGAGGTAACGTAATCATAAAGCTTCTGGGAGGTTATTTGAATATTCTTTTGAATAAGCATCGACGGTAACTAGAAGTACGTTCTCGAGCTGAACAACAATTTAGTTCCGATTTCCTTCTAATGTTTTCTCTTTCCATGTGTATATAGCGCTTCCCTCGGGTGCAGTGCTGCACTCTCATTGTACTCTTCCTCTTCTTCAGCGTTCATTCTCAAACTCCCGCTGGATCTCCCTTACAGCAGGATCACGGTCCTACTAGATTTCAAACAGAATGTATTCCAGAGAATGGAGATGCGTTGTGTCGCCGTTTTATTTACGCCAATGGCCCGACACATCCGTCTTCGGCGGTAATCATTGTACTCAATATGTTGTCTTTTGGACTCACTATTCGTCATCATAACTATAAATTTCGAGCCAGACTGAGCTGTGTTACTGCATGTTGACAGTGACCACGTTCTACAGCCTCCACATTCCCGTACACGATCTCAAAATTATTTCCCAGAATAAACACGATCCGCATAATTCTGTTTCCAGGCTGCACCACGAGGAGGTACTTTTGGGATATTGTTTATCTGCTAACCCTGGGTCCGCCGAGACCAATGCGGTACCCGTTACACCCCAATGCTTCTATTATCATGGTCATCTGCTAACCTTGGAATTGCACAAAAGCAATGCATATCCCTTTGTACCTCAATCGTAAGATGCGATTAAGGAGGTTAAAGGTGTAGTTAAAGGTGTCCCATCCTTTATAGTGTCACAGTGGCCCAGAAAAAAAGATGAAGTCGGATGTGTCATGCCGAAGACGCGAATATCGCAGCATAGCTGTAAACAATGACACAACTCATTTCATTCTCCAGACTACATCTTGGTAATTTGCAAGAGCCGCCCGTGTGTTGCCGGGACCCGAAAGGGGAAGCAAAGAATAGCAACACTTTTTACCTTCCATGCATGTCGTACGAGGCGACTAAGGAGGTTATGGGATGGAGCTGGCTATCCCATCCCATATATGGTCAGTGACCCAAAGCCATGCTGATGTCGGATGTGTCTGGCCGATAGGCGCAGATATCGCATCAATGCTATAAACCATGACACAATGCATTTCGTTCTCCGGACTGCATCCTGCTAATGTGCAAGAGTTTGAGAACGAACGAAAATGAAGAAGACCTAATGAATTAATCAGATGTAGACGAGACATTGATGCTGTGAGAAACCATTTTATAGGGAACTGTTACAGTATAAACCTCGAGTGATATCTGTGCTAATCTATGCTGATCCAGGGGAGCCGCGTAGCGCACTGGCTTCGCATATGAGTGGTCCTGGGTTCATTCCCCAGTTAAGGAGGAAATGTTTTTCAGATAGCAACGGCTCCCGGGTCGACCCAGCCTTAAATGGGTACCGGATTAATCCGGGAAGTAAAGACTACGAGGGAGAGGAGTGGCTATCGCCCTCATTTGCAGAGCCTCTGAGATGTGAGATCGCTAACATCTCACACCCCTACGGCATTAATCAATGCTATGGGTTACTTTACTATGCTGATCTATCAGGATATTTTCTGTCCTCGTGTTTGTTATTATGATCCCCAAGGATTGCTAACAATAGGTTAACTACAGCTCCGAGCAAAACAACGTAAACAATGGAGCAACTATAGCCCTGATGAAGATAACAAATTGAACAGAAATATACATGTCACGATATTTCGACTGAGAACCAACTACTGCCGTCTGAAAATGCACACCCAGTTGGCATCATGGACTCTGCGACCTGCATCTGCAGAGAAATAACACAGACATCAGAACACATACCACAATATTGTCCCAGTTTCAAAGAACGACATTCTGGCCCACAGCAGCTTCTCTGCAAAACAAGTTGTGGGGAACCTAAGATGACCTAAATCAAACCGCTCTATACATCACCTCTCTGACATAATAACTGCTTGTTGGTCTGATGGAACAAAATCTCTTTCGCAATAACAAAACATACCAGATTTTGAAAGTGAAAGGATTACCGGGACAAACGGAAACACAATCTGGGACGGATAACTCGTTACCGCCTAAAATATTTTAAATTGTTGTTGTTATCTACCTTTTCTGAGCCTACGGACAAGTAGAGGCAGACAGGAAATTGTCAATAAAATAATTATTTTAGGCTAAATATTTGTAAAATACAGTCCGTAGACCACACACAACCATCCATGCAATGTTACATAGACCACATACAACCAGCCATGCAATGACATACAACCATCCATGCAATGTTACGGACCCTCTATTGTCTATTGTCTTTCCACAGGTGGTTTGTGATCCACTCTTGCCGTTTAGCGTAGAGGTAATTGGAGATCGAGCTGCAGTTCTAAAGCCAGATGTGTGGCCTCGGCTGTGCTATGACCGTGTCTGTACAGGATGTCCCTGACGTTTTAAATCCATCTTTTCCCTGGTCTTCCTCTGGCTTTGTACCCTGATCTCATTTGGTTATATGCTTGTACGGGCAACTTTTCGTGATGCATTCTCATAATGTGACCAAACTACTTGATCTGTTCTCTCTCTATGTAATCTGTACAAGATATTATACCTATTCTTTCCCTGATATAATCATTTCGTAATCTATCGAACCTGATGACCCCGGCAGCTTTCCTCAAGCATTTCATCTCACATGTCACTATCTTTCTGTAATGTGAAGATGAGAGAGACCAGGTTTGGCACTGGTAACACAGTGTTGGTAGGAATATACTGTAGATCAATTGTCTCTTAACTTCCATCTCGATCTTGGGGTGAAGATGTAGAGGTGATAGTTGGTATGTTACTGCATTTGCCTAAAGACATCTTATCTCTATTACGGACACTCGACTGATTTAAAAATTACTATTCTAAAAAAATGGCGCGAAAGACATTTTATGACATGATTTTAAATTGTAACTCCATATGCACTTCACTCTCAACGAAGCGAGACGCCACCTGGCGGGAGTATTACGCATTGCACGTAGCTCCGTAGACTCAAAAGGTAATTCCCAGAGATCTCCGAAAAATGCACTTTATAAAAATGGTGGCGCGAGCGGGATTCGAATCAGCGACGTTTTGATAACGAAAAAGGTAATGGTAGATCTCTATAAAAGGTAATACTGCTGTCAAACTGAATAACAATAGTACTTACGTATTTATTCCGTTTGGACCGATAGTTAGAAAATTGTCCCTTTTCTTTGATTTATTGTACGTATGTTTATATTTTTTTTTTTAAATCTATAGCTAGGTTTTTCTAGTAACCTTTTTTACATTACCATTTATTTGTTTGGTTACTGCGGCACCCTCCATTTTGTTGGATACCCTCCGAATTTTTTATTTTTTTTTATATTTGTCTTCCAGCCGCTAACTTACACCGTTTTTGTTGTCTACTTGTTGCTGTTTCTCATCTTTACTTAGTATAGGTGTATTATTATATCACTTCATCTACCTCTCGCCGCTTGTTATATTAATATTTGAGTGGTTTTGTTTATTTTGAACGTTATTAGTTTCTTTAAAAATTTCCCATTTGGACTGCTACGTGGACAATTTTTCCTTTTCTTTGTTTTCTTGTATGTTTTTTACATATTTTTAAAATTTATTGTTAGGTTTTTCTAGTAATATTTTTATCCTATTTTGCATTACCAAGATTTCTGTTGGCTTTTTGATGTCTACACCATCAGACAAGATTTCTGTTGGCTTTTTGATGTCTACACCATCAGACAAGATTTCTGTTGGCTTTTTGATGTCTACACCATCAGACAAGATTTCTGTTGACTGTTTGATGTCTGCACCATCAGACAAGATTTCTGCTGACTGCTTGATGTCTGCACCATCAGACAAGATTTCTGTTGGCTGTGTGATGTCTACACCATCAGACAAGATTTCTGTTGCCTGTTTGATGTCTACACCATCAGACAAGATTTCTGTTGACTGATGTCCACACCATCAGACCAGATTCGCAGCCAGCGAACTGCTCCTCGTGTAGGAAGACCATTCCATTGCCATCCTTTGTGTTCCTAGGCCCTAGACCTAATTTCTTCCGTATGAGCCGTTCTGGGTTACGAAGATGGTCAAATTAGATTAATTCTTGATATATTTTCCTAGACGAGGTATTGTTTTGCCAAACACGTCGGGAGTCTGCGATTTGACCTATGCATTTCTCACGCACTTGTTTCGTCCGCTTGAGATGGCCTTTCAATCCATCGCCAGGCGCTGTCTGCATAATTTGACTCTTCGCCATGTATATTACCCAAAGGAGTAGTTAAATACGAATCGGACGAGGAGCTTCGGATAACGACATTTGGGTACTGAACCAATTTCTCTCTGTATGAACCATGTTGGACAACATGTTAACAGTCGAGTTGGGCTTGGTTTGCAGTGTCGTTAGAGACTTGTGCATCATCCCCTTACATTGTTCGCAGTGTTCAGAGTTCGAGTCTCAACACTGCTTCGGTGAGACATTTGAACAATGCACTCCCTGACATTTGTTCAATGCTGGTCTTGTCTTCAATGGGGAGTGGGGAGCTGTAGTCACAGGTTTTTTCCCATACACAGGAATGCATGTTCAAGTAGGCGTATCCAATACTTGAGTCATGACTCTTACTTTTAATGGGGCCAATTATGATGGAGCATGTGGGCTTTTGTGTGTTTTAGTTAGAGCATGTACAGAACTTCGGCCAGTCTATCTGGTGCTGGACTATTGTAGCTTCTTTGCCACCGAATTAATTCACACACTACGCTGCCCTTTAGCGTGTTACTTTTTTCCAGATTCGGTGTGTACTCGTAAGATCACCGTATGCTAGAGACATTGGTCGCTCCTCCAATATTTCTGCTTTTTAAGCCGGCCGAGTCGAAATTCACAGATGCTTTGCATCATTGTGTGTCGACAGTGATGTAATGGCACAGAGGGTTTAGAGATATTTCCTGTCTCTCTGTAGGAAATTCCCATTCCATCTACAACATCCACGGACACGAGCCTAAAAGTGTTAGCCAGGAATACAGTGAGATCAGCTGTATTTCCGTTTCAGGGGTGCACCACGTGGAGGTACTTTATGATCTCAGTTATCTGCTAACCCTGGCTCCGCACGAGAGCAATGCGAGACTTTTTACTACCTGGACATGACTAACTCATGGTATTACGATCCAACAGAAGTTATCTCCGACAAGACTTCGTCATTCGTCTTGGCTGGTCCGACTGATTAGTTTTTTTCCCATTGGTCACTTTGTATATACTGTATGTCGCCCGCTAATCAAAATCACAACAGATCAATCAAATATCAGCCAACTAGTATGACCAGTAGTGAGATCCGATACTGTTCTGGGGTAAGCTGTGGCGGAAAGTCACCAATGATAAATCTCACCAGCCAAGATAAGTGACGATTTTTGAGATATCGCGTATGAATATTCTAGAAAACGACTTCCGCATTCCAAATCATTTTAATTGGGACTGTTCAATCGTGACACTATCCACTAGAAGGCATAGTTGGAGGATACAAGCAAGCCATCATATCGTGATGATTTTGGTTATTGTCGTGATTTTTGTTGGTCGACGTTGGCAGACAGCACAAAGTATATAAATAATGACCAACAGAAATCATAATAAAAACCGTGACGTATGAAGACTTGCTTTCATTCTGATTGGATTCCTTCATTTCTATATTCATCTATTGATCTATCTATCTATCTATCTATCTATCATCTATCTATCTATCTATCTATCTATCTATCTATCTATCTATCTATCTATCTATCTATCTATCTATCTATCTATCTATCTATCTATTTATCTATCTATCTATCTATCTATCTATCTATCTATCTATCTATCTATCTATCTATCTATCTATCTGTCTATCTATCTATCTATCTATCTATCTATCTATCTATCTATCTATCTATCTATCTATCTATCATGTTCCGCCAGCGAGGAATTTGGTGCATATAACATAGACTATAGCTCTCCAGTTTGACCGATACGATGTTACTGTGGGTAATTATTACATGTTGCCGAGACCGACAGTCATATCTCTCTTGACCTTCTCAATTTTCTTTTGCTATCTGGTACCCATTTTAATGCTTGTGGTGATAGTCTGTTTTCATTCATATTAAGTACATGTCTGATATAAGTCCATCATTTTTTTCTTCTTAACAGTGTTGTAGAAACATATTGCTGTTTGGTGTACTCTCTTACTTGCTTGTTTGACTTGAATTCTACACAACCAATATTTATGTTTTCTAAGACATTTATTTTCAAATGAATTTATTTTCTTCCCCGGAACATTATCATTTTGAAAGTTCATGTCGAAAGCCAGGATTATAATTATGTCTGTATTAGCTTGTGATGTTAGACCTTGACCTTATCTCTTCTAATCAATCCAACCAGTCTTCCCAGATATCACATTTCCTAGGTTTAGATGTGTGCGTGAGTGTGGGTGTGTGCGCGTGTATGTGTGCGTGAGTGTGTATGGGTTACAACACTGATCACTACATACAAGGATGTGTTATGGGATTTTAAGACGTCTCAGTTGCAGTTGGATGTAACGAAACATTGTCTGAAGTCCCTGTTGGATATTGCTGGGGCTACGGTAAGACTACTTACGCATCGGTAACGAAAAAACACAAGACAATCATTTTCGTTTTCTGCGTTAATTCTCAACCTTCTGCAGATTAGCAGGAAGTAGCACAGTGAAAGGAATGCGTTGTGTCGTAGGTTACAGCTCTGATGCGATATCTACGCTTTTCGGCCTGACACATCCGACTTCAGCATTTATTCTTTGATCCTATGATCATGTATAAGATGAATTAGAAGAAGTTATTTTCTAGAATATACGTCTCATTCGCTCGTGTGTTGCCGTGGCCCGAAAGGGGAGCAAAGAATAGCAACACCGTTTACATTCCACGCATGTCCTAAAAGGCGACTAAGGAGGCTATGAGATGGAGTTGGCTGTCCCGTCCCATATAGGGTCAGTGACCGAAAGCCATGCTGATGTGTCAGGTCGGATGGCGCAGATATCACAGCAATGCTGTAAACAATGACACAACGCATTCCGTTCTCCGGACTACATCCTGCTAATCTGCAGGAGTTTGAGAACGAACGCAGAAGAAGAAGAATACGTCTTATTTGCTAAGTCACGCATCGTGGCTGATTAAACTGATCAGTGCGCCACTGCGTGTACTTTATTTCGACAGACAATCAAAAGCACAGAAAAGTTCGAACGAACTATGATAGGTGACACTGCGTGAGGTTAGCAATATTTTATATGTTTCAATAAAACAACAAGAAAGGGAAAACAAAGACCTCAGTCTAAACATGAAGAAAATAGAAGTAATTGTTGTTCCAAAGAAATGCACATCCACAAGATACAGTATTACTATCAATGATGTCAACGTTGTGCTACCAAAGCCAAACATGGACAATAACAGCACAAGACAAACGCAACCGTGTGTCAGCTGAGATAGCATGCTTACGCAGACTCCTAGGAATATGGCTAAGAGACAGAGTGAGGAATGAGGACATTAGACAAAGAACCGGCACCACCCTAATCTTGGACTATATTAAGAGACAGCAGATCAAATGATATGCGCACATCAGCAGACTACCATCAGACAGCATACAACAGCAAGTTATGATACACAGATACAATGAAGACAGACCTAAAGGTCGGCCACGAAAACGATAGGTGGACCACCGAAATAAAAGAGGCGACAAATTCCACAATATACTCAGCACACACGGGGGCCATCTCCAGAAAACTCTTCTACCCCTGACGCTGAAAGGTAACAACGGGTTTAGCGAAAAGACAGACTTACAGACAGACAAAGAGACAGACAGACAGACAGACAGACAGATAGACAGACAGATAGATAGATAGATAGATAGATAGATAGATAGATAGATAGATAGATAGATAGATAGATAGATAGATAGATAGATAGATAGATAGATAGAGATAAGTGGAGATCTTTCTGCATCAAATGTTTCAATGTGACACGCCTACGACCATGTTTGATTATGCCTTTAATTATTATTATTATATTGTGACGTGCCTATCTTGTGGTATATCCTCGTATTAAGAGCTCCGTGTAATAATACAGGAGAACCCCCATAAGGTGATCACTCATCCTTGACCCTCGACAAGTGAACACTCACGAGCAGAGTGAAAACATGCCTTCATACATGATGATTATGTTAACTGCCATGATTTCGTTAGCCTTTAGGTATACACTCCATGTCTCCTGCCAACGACGACCAACGAAATTCACGGAAACAATGGTAAACATGACAGAAAAAGGCTTGCTTTAATTTTTCTCTTTTTTCTTCTGGTAACGAGAGTCACCACTCAACAGTGTCTTAGCGAGGGGAGACGGGGAGGGTGTCCGTCTGTGGCGCCTTACTGAAGGCCTTTATTAGGGGTTGTAAAAATTGTAGAATGTTCTCCGTTTGCAGGACAAGGGGCGTCAAATTGCTAGCCCTGTCTCAGACAAAATAATCGTTACGCCACCTACACTCAAAGAAGTATTGCATATACGGTTATATACATAATTTGTTATTCCCACAGAAGATTGTCTGGAGATCATGGATGGAGGAATCCAAAATCAGCTGAAACAAACCACTCAATACATAACCTATATCTTCTTCTTCTTCATCGTTCTTCAGTCAGATATTAGGTTACAGCGCCAATAGCTTCAATCAGATATCAGGTTACAGCGCCAATAGCTTCAGTCAGACATCAGGTTACAGCGCCAATAGCTTCAATCAGATATCAGGTTACAGCGCCAATAGCTTCAGTCAGATATCAGATTACAGCGCTAATAGCTTCAATAAATTGTGTGATTCGCTTCAGGTCATCCATGGAACCCCTCAAGTCTGGAAGTAGTGCCGTCTCAGTGGGCCATATTTTCTCCCTCTCTTCGTGGGAGAGTTGACATGCATGAAGAATGTGTTCTGTAATCTCTGGGCTCAGTTCACAGTTGCAAAGGTCTGTCTTGTCAATCTTCAGCTTTCGGAACATGACCAATATAAAAATTGATGTTTAACAATTGATCGCAGAAGTTGTGTAGTATCAGTATAGAAGCGTCATTTTTTGTTGTGTAGCATCAGCAGAGAAGCGTCATCATTTGTTGTGTAGCATCAGCATAGAAGCGTCATCATTTTTTGTGTAGTATCAGGAACCAAAGATGGCCTAAAACAAACTGCTCTATACAGGAGCAATATCAGACTGCATGTTTAACAATGTATTGCAGACAAATAAAACCAATGCTTACCGTACCGATATTTTACTACAGTGTGTGTAAGGTATATGAAAAATGTCAGTTGAAGACGGTGGTCAATTTAAAAATGTGGTGAACTTTAAAAATTTCTACTGCATGTTTAACAATCTATCACTCTATTATATTATCTATTTTTGTGCTGTTAGGTGTCACAAGATTGAATGATCATCAGTTTTCTTGTTATGTCATGTTTGGTCGCTTGATATGACGTCTCAGCACGTTGCATCCACCTTCTTTTTGGTCTTCCTCTACATCTTGCCACTGTCATGTGTTATGTTTATTGCTGCTGGTACAATCTTATTAAGTGACTGAACCATTTCAATCTCTGCTTTTTTTCAGCAACATTTGTATAACAAATAATATTTCAGGAATGTTTGCAAGGGCGATATCTAGGAGGGTATTTGCAAATTGTAATTTTATTATTTCTATAATATGTAGAATGATGATGATGAAGATTCGATAATAAGAATAAAGAAGCACACAGTTTTTTTGAAGTAGATAAAACCATTCATTGTCGTGTACAGCAATAGTACTATATCAAACCATATAGTGTGGATTTTACCATTAGGCCGAGTACGTCATTCATTGCCTGTGGCTCCTGCTATTTTTACCATTAGGCCGAATAAGTCATTCATTGCCTGTGGATCCTGTCAGTTTTACCATTAGGCCGAATAAGTCATTCATTGCCTGTGGCTCCTGTCAGTTTTACCATTAGGCCGAATAAGTCATTCATTGCCTGTGGCTCCTGTCAGTTTTACCATTAGACCGAGTACGTCATTCATTGCCTGTGGATCCTGTCAGTTTTACCATTAGGCCGAATAAGTCATTCATTGCCTGTGGATCCTGTCAGTTTTACCATTAGGCCGAGCAAGTCATTCATTGCCTGTGGCTCCTGTCAGTTTTACCATTAGGCCGAATAAGTCATTCATTGCCTGTGGCTCCTGTCAGTTTTACCATTAGGCCGAATAAGTCATTCATTGCCTGTGGCTCCTGTCAGTTTTACCATTAGGCCGAGTACGTCATTCATTGCCTGTGGATCCTGTCAGTTTTACCATTAGGCCGAGTACGTCATTCATTGCCTGTGGCTCCTGTCAGTTTTACCATTAGGCCGAGTACGTCATTCATTGCCTGTGGCTCCTGTCAGTTTTACCATTAGGCCGATTAAGGCATTCATTGCCTGTGGCTCCTGTCAGTTTTACCATTAGGCCGAATAAGTCATTCATTGCCTGTGGCTCCTGTCAGTGTTACCATTAGGCCGAGTACGTCATTCATTGCCTGTGGCTCCTGTCAGTTTTACCATTAGGCCGAGTACGTCATTCATTGCCTGTGGATCCTGTCAGTTTTACCATTAGGCCGAGTAAGTCATTCATTGCCTGTGGCTCCTGTCAGTTTTACCATTAGGCCGAGTAAGTCATTCATTGCCTGTGGATCCTGTCAGTTTTACCATTAGGCCGAATAAGTCATTCATTGCCTGTGGATCCTGTCAGTTTTACCATTAGGCCGAATAAGTCATTCATTGCCTGTGGATCCTGTCAGTTTTACCATTAGGCCGAGTAAGTCATTCATTGCCTGTGGATCCTGTCAGTTTTACCATTAGGCCGAATAAGTCATTCATTGCCTGTGGATCCTGTCAGTTTTACCATTAGGCCGAATAAGTCATTCATTGCCTGTGGATCCTGTCAGTTTTACCATTAGGCCGAATAAGTCATTCATTGCCTGTGGCTCCTGTCAGTTTTACCATTAGGCCGAGTACGTCATTCATTGCCTGTGGATCCTGTCAGTTTTACCATTAGGCCGAGTACGTCATTCATTGCCTGTGGCTCCTGTCAGTTTTACCATTAGGCCGAGTACGTCATTCATTGCCTGTGGCTCCTGTCAGTTTTACCATTAGGCCGATTAAGGCATTCATTGCCTGTGGCTCCTGTCAGTTTTACCATTAGGCCGAATAAGTCATTCATTGCCTGTGGCTCCTGTCAGTGTTACCATTAGGCCGAGTACGTCATTCATTGCCTGTGGCTCCTGTCAGTTTTACCATTAGGCCGAGTACGTCATTCATTGCCTGTGGATCCTGTCAGTTTTACCATTAGGCCGAGTAAGTCATTCATTGCCTGTGGCTCCTGTCAGTTTTACCATTAGGCCGAGTAAGTCATTCATTGCCTGTGGATCCTGTCAGTTTTACCATTAGGCCGAATAAGTCATTCATTGCCTGTGGATCCTGTCAGTTTTACCATTAGGCCGAATAAGTCATTCATTGCCTGTGGATCCTGTCAGTTTTACCATTAGGCCGAGTAAGTCATTCATTGCCTGTGGATCCTGTCAGTTTTACCATTAGGCCGAATAAGTCATTCATTGCCTGTGGATCCTGTCAGTTTTACCATTAGGCCGAATAAGTCATTCATTGCCTGTGGATCCTGTCAGTTTTACCATTAGGCCGAATAAGTCATTCATTGCCTGTGGCTCCTGTCAGTTTTACCATTAGGCCGAGTAAGTCATTCATTGCCTGTGGCTCCTGTCAGTTTTACCATTAGGCCGAGTAAGTCATTCATTGCCTGTGGCTCCTGTCAGTTTTACATTAGGCCGAGCAAGTCATTCATTGCCTGTGGCTCCTGTCAGTTTTACCATTAGGCCAAATAGGTCATTCATTGCCTGCAGTACCAAGTTATCCAATGAAGGAAAGATTCCAAAATCTAACAATGGGGCGACCGAAAGGAAGCAGCTTTATCCACCAAGCTAAACGACTCTGTAGACAACTTACAGACCTACCTGAAGTTGACAGCCCCTTAAGGTCTGTACCAGAACAAACCCCTTGAAGTGAAAGGCATGAAATGCCAATAAACATTCAGACCCATATGAAAAAAATACTAAGCGAGGACGAACAGAACAGTATGCAGCGAAGTACAGCCACCCTCAGTTTTCTGGACGAGGAACATCCACAAGTCTAGAGATATGATCAGAACACCAACAGGGTAATTCTGCAATAATTATAGTGCAGGAATCCAGGCAATTATGGTGGCAACTTAAAAACTGTTGAACTCCAATCTTGGCCCACAGCCCGTGGTATTGATAACAGATGCAAGGTCAGTGTTTCAAGCTCTCCAGTCTGGAAAACTAACAGCTTTGCAAAAACTACTTAATGAACTGTCTTACCAGTATAGGGTAACCATGCAGTGGATACCCTCTCACTGTGGAATACCAGGAAATGAAAAAGCAGACTAACTGGCTAAGAAAGCTGCTGTCAAAGACGAACCAGATGGACCAATCACCAACCATCAGAAAAAAACAGTTGATCAGTTGAATAAGAAAGCCGCAAAAACCAACACAAGTTGACTATCACATTATGAACAGACCAGAACAAGTTATAATTCTACGTCTCAGAACAGGACACAACCGACTCCGCAGTCACATGTACACAAAGTTCAAGATTGGCAACACTGCCATGTGTACATGTGGACAGGCAGCACAGAGTGCCAAGTATATACTTCAAGAGTGTTCTGAGCATGAAACGCTGAGGCAGACATATTGGCCAGAGGAAACAACACTGGAATCACATCTCTATGGGTAATTGTATTAACTACAAAAGACATAGAGTTTTATTCAGGAAACAGAATTACAGATATAGACATGTTTCAAGTGAACGAAAGAAGAAAAAGACGAAGAAATTGCCTGTGGATCCTGATAGTTTCACCATTAGGATGAACAGACTATTAATTGTCTGTGCTCGCTGCTAACATTTCTATTAGGTCAAGTATGTTATTCATTGCCAGTGCTAGTTTTACCATTAGGCTGAGTAGGCCATTCCTTCCCTTTAGACCCTGGTAGTTTTACCATTAGGCCAAATAGGCCACACAGAGCATTTCCGTTCTCCGGACTACATCCTGCTGGAAATCTAGTAGGACTATGGTCCTGCTACAAGAGAGATCCAGCGGGAGCTTGATAATGAATGCTGAAGAAGAAGATAACACCAAGGAATGGTCTGGGCGCTATTTTTGTACACTCCTACGAATGTTGAAGATAGAAATATTTGAAGGGCTGTTTTGCTGATATCTCAAGTGTGACACCCGTACGACTTTCTCTTGATCTTCTTCTTGATTAGAAAACTGGCCTCACAGCACGTGGGGCATTCCCATAAGTGCTCCACCTCTGTTCCAGCAGCCATTCGATTCGATGGTGTTTCGAGTCCAATGCCGCCGAAACAGATGTCGACATCAGGGCACAACTCTGGCCCTTGCGACATGTTTCTTTGTTTCTCCGCCCACCCACGCCGTGCCCGTAAGTACAACGTCGGCCTGTCGGAACAACATGGTACTTGTTATCGAAGGTTACGACTACGAGATTGTATAGATGACGTGCCATGAAGCTTCTATAAGAAGATAACCTCAATATAAAGGCATGTCATCTACTAAGGTTTTCTGTTGCATGGTTGGTTTGTCTAGTAAGCCATTGGTGAGACCCACAGACACAACCGCATGCGCACCTGTACGACCCTGACTGGTTATGGGTCTTATTGTTGTTGTTATCATTATTATTATATGTTATGTTACACGCCCAGTATTACATTCAGGCGGTTAAAAAGCTATCTAAAAAGGATCAAAACCCCTGGTTTCTAAGAAAATGTTATGTGTTCTCCACCGGTTGAATCTGGGATGATATTTATACCATTTTGTGGCATACTGATGTAAGATCTAATGAGAATGGAGACATCATATTTTCTGGTCACTGAAACTGATTTAAACAAAAATAAATTAGTAGCATATCCTATTCAGGACGTGGCCCAGTATTTTTGACGGCTGTGATTTGCTAGGCAATATAAATACGCTTGCCAGTGCTTTCTGAACGGTCTGGATGCACAGCTGGTCGTGGATCGAACTTAGTTCTTTGGCCGTCACAGACGGGCCTGCACCACTCTGCCACAGAGCCAAACATTGAAATGATATTTTGGTTAAATAAATGGTCACAGTATTTTCTGTTCAGACTTGAAGATTGAGATGGTTCCGACATACTGGGAGGATGGAGATATTATCACAGTTTTCTGTGTTCAGACTACAAGTTCAGATAGTGAGCTATATTTGACCAGCTCGATTGGCATATTTCTAACGAAGGGTGTGCTCTATCATCCCTTCTATTTATGGTCAGTTGAAATATTTCTTTGTGAATTACTCTTTTCGGTAATTGTGGCACCAATCAGCAATGTCACTTTATCTCTTGTGTTATAAATCAGTAATGTCACTTTATCTCTTGTAACATAAATCAGCAATGTCACTTTATCTCTTGTAACATAAATAAGCGATACCACTCTATCTCCTGTGGCATAAATCAGCAATGCCACTTTATTGTTGTCCTGTATGCGATTTGCCGCTGATGTAGTAATGTCAACTTCTGAACAAATGTTTATGCTCACATTTTTCGGTTATTTTATACATTTTTCTATAAACTCGACGTCAAATTTAAAATGTTTTAAATATCCAAATTCAGGACATTCTACCATTGAGATCTCGTTAGAAACATCTGCAGATTTCTTTGCACAAGCAGACCTTCTATTTATTCCAAACGGTCTTATGATGTTATTTGCGTAAACAAATAATTGGCTTGAGTTTCCTTTGATGCATTTCGCCAGCGTTAACTCAAGCCGTTTACCTACAGTGATACACCACACATTATTGTAAATAAATGCGCCGTTCGTGAATGAGAACGGTCCAAGCCACATTGAAGTATTTCTTGTGAGAATAAAATTGCCCCATGTTGAGATATGTAATGAATCTGTTCTATCTAATTCTAGTAATCCTATCGAGGAATTTGTCCTCATTCCAAATGCGTACATTCCATCCATACTTCGAATATATCCGTAATATGTAGCATATTTTGTTGGTATGATCATATTTGGCTGGAGTTCGTTGATAATATATCGAAGATTGTGAACTTGACACTTCGCTAATATCAAATGACGAGTTAAAGAACTTCCATAGGAACCGTATCTAGATTTGAAGCTTTGAGCCATCTCTGACAGACGTTGACTTTGTACGTCTCTGCGCATGTTTGCGTACGATTTCTGTGTGAGCGTAGACTCGTTGATCTGTCTTTTGGACGCGCAGGCATAGTATTTTTCAGTGAAGGAATCCAACCATGGCTTGCTTCCTGCGACGTAGTAGCCTGATAAATTGTTCTGTGTGGCTATGAAAGTTAGGCTGGTAAACTCAGTGTGCTGGTTCGAAGAATCATGTTGCGCATAAATTTCGTATTTTTGTGTATCGTTAAATATATTTAAGAAAACACTTGAACATAAAGATGACACAATGCTGCCTCCACAATTCAAAACTTTTAAAGAAAATGTCACATGCTCTCCACCGGTTACATCAGGGACGATGTCAAACCCGCCTAAATACGAGAAGAATTTCTTTCGTATTCCGAAAATCTCAGTTGATATGAGAGATTGCTTGATGTACGTAAGTCCCAATGACTGAGCAGACGCCAGCAAGCTGTCAGTCACTGGTCCTCGACGAACTCCGAGATCCCAAGTTATTTCGTTTCGAGATAAACCCTCATTGTGCCCACTGCCGTCTGCGTAGTTCAATCGTAGTTGAGGAGATACTACCATACTGGGATCGTCGCGAAGACATTTCAACAAAGGCTGAAACCAACTTTTGGTAAGTAAGACTCTCGCGTCCACAAACAATAAATAATCATAATGTGCAAATTTCGAAGCTTCGTTCCGATGTTGATAAATATTCCCAGGAAAGAAAAACAGTCTGCAAACGTTGCACAAGTCCAGAACGTCTTCGAGAACATTCTTAACTTTCAACGGTAAACTATCCTGTGCAGTAATTATAACGTCATCAGTAACGTTGTTGACGAAGTACTCAAAATTATGACGTAGATACACAAAAACATCTACTTCTGAAAGAATATTGTGTATTGAGACAATCAGAGACATTGACGGGAAGAACAGTTCTGTATCAACATTTTCATTGTCCTTACAATATGAATTTAAAAACGAATATTTTTTATCATTTTTCTTTTTGGTAGTTGCAGAAAATTCTTGCATCAGCATGCTGTAATTCATTTTTTGCCTCAAAATAGTTTCCACTGTTTGTTCCAGATTTAATACATAGTCAATGCTCAATGATTTCTGCGCCACTGACGGAGCCATAATAACATTCGAACTTGGCGAGATATCAAGTCTGAAGGGCAGACATACAACAAATATAGTAACAATAAACATGCAGACTAGCCAGACACATCGCCGCTGTTTAGTTTTGTTACAAACATGATGTAATCTCTTGAGCATACACCATATGTAGGGATGCGACCTCCGCTCTGAAATGCCTGGCGCCATCTTAAATATGTCTGACTTCGTCTGAAAAAAATTATGGTGGAGTTAATAAACAGGATAAATATAAATTACAAATAAATTGGTAGCGTATTCTATTCAGGACGTAACCATATATCTACATTTTTTGGACTGTAGTGATTTTATTTTCTAGGCAATATAAACACGTTTAGTAGTTTGCCATTGCTTTCTGAACGGTTCGGATGCAATCAAGAGAGATAAATAAAATTGATGTTTATTTGTTTAAATTCTCAGAAATTACGAAGAGCGGTTGGGGGTTTGGCAAGGTATCTACAACCATGAACAGACTAGTAAAATAATAATAAAACTCTTAACCCGTCAGGAGCGTAGAGGTGGGGGCACATATAAACATTTCGTGCAGAAAGATCTCCACGTATCTCTCTATCCTCTACGATCCTGATGGGTTTGGAAACTTCACACCTTGTCCAGTTCTTGATATTATCTAGCCATTCCTTCTTCTGTCCACTTCGTCTTTTTTCCACCCTCCATCGTACTACCAAAAAATGTTCTGGGGGAATGGAAAATTAACAATAAAAACTACACTCCTGGTTTATAAGGATTGTGTTCTCAGCACCATATTCCGTCCACCGCAGTGAAACATGGACAACACATATGCACTAGGAAAGATAACAAAAAAGATTTCACATTAGGTGCGCACAAAGAATTCTTGGAATCAGGTGTCAGGACAAAGACACTAATGCTGATGTATGGCAAGAAAAAAGTCACCAATAGTAATGTATGGCAGGACAAAGTCACCAACACTGATGTATAGTATGACAAAGTCACCAACACTGATGTATAGTATGACAAAGTCACCAACACTGATGTATGGCATGACAAAGTCACCATCACTGATGTATGGCAGGACAAAGTCACCATCACTGATGTATTATAAAGAATATGCAATTCCACAATATCTTCAATGCTGTCTGCACAACTCGGATGACTGGGCCACACAAGAAGGATGGAGATGGCAAAAAATCCGAAGGATCTACTTTATCGAGAATTACAGTCTGTGAAAAGATCTCAGGATCGACCTCTACGTCTGTATAAAGAAGTATACAACGCGATATGCATGATACAATCATACAAATAACAGTATACAAGACATTTTCAACTTTGGTAAAAAGTTGCTTGTGATTCTTCACTGTGCTATAAATAGGACAACGTTTACATTTTTAACTAGTCGACGTCACTGATTTCCGTGTAACACCAATGAAATTAATGGCTGCCGTGACGTCACATCCCGACAATCACTAGAGTTCAAATCTAGACACAACGAACTTATGCATAATCTGTTTATTTTCCAATTTACATATGTTTAAAAATATTCTATGATTTGTACTGAGCGATCATTATTTCTGCGCGCTACACACGGAGCGAGGTGCGCGCACACATTAGAAATATGATTTCTATTCCTAACCGTACTCTAAGTACTTAACCTTAAGCTTTCCAAATCACACAACAAAGGTTAGGTAATACCTCGAAACTAGAACAAAGGTCACAACGAAGAATTAAAAACAACTTGCGCCTCAACTTTTCTCCTAAAGTTCCTTTTCACTAAAGTACAAGATAAACAATGAAATATACAGTTAAAATAGTAAAAATAATGACATTAGCACAAAAACATTAGACGGCAGACATTTAAAAGCTGAGGTATCCATGGAAACAATGACTTGATAACTTAGTATACACACAAGTATTGTCACGGAGTCACGCATTAAAGAAATATATAACATTATAAATATGTTTAGGTACAGTTATTTTATTACGTTCTCATTCCCCAGATATTTTTTAAAAAAATGGAAACATAATTTAAAAAATAAGGTGTTAAGGATGTTTTTTATTCCCTCTTTCCACTTGTGCATCAAAGGTGCGCTATCTTTTTAGATATTCAATGTCCGTATCCGTTGCACGCCAACAATGCAATCATATCTTTGTAATATACTGTTAATTTGGAATCGGTATCTTTGTAATATACTGTTAATTTGGAATCGGTATCTTTGTAATATACTGTTAATTTGGAATCGGTATCTTTGTAATATACTGTTAATTAATTAATTAATATACTGTTATTATATACTAATTAATTAATTAATATACTGTTAATATATACTGTTAATTAATATACTGTTAATTTGGAATCGGTATCGATTTCTTATTGTATGAAGTATTATAAATGGCTTCATGCCGAATATATTATAACCAATCTGAAATGTTCTGCATTACAAAGAACAAATACTCGATCTCTCTGTATTAATATTTATCCTGCAAATAATCGATTATTTTTTTAGATGGGATCATGAGGAATGTTTGATACTGATGTTGTAATTGGTTTCTGATTGGTCAATTATTTGAGTGAAGATACAAACAAAGGTGTATGATTGGATTACTCTATTAGCTGCTGTATGACACTATGACAAAAATCTTTAAATGATTCTTCTTGATTCTTGATTAGAAACTGGCTTCACAGCACTCGGGACATTCCCATAAGTGCTCCGTCCTCCGCTCCAGCAGCCATCACAGTGTATGTTGACTCAGAGTCCCGGTCAGATGTTGGTTGTGTGATCTTCTGGACTTTCCAAAAAAATTACTTTTCCTTCCCTCACCCCTAGATACTCCCATCTCTAACATTTTCTGTATGTGTACGTTCTCAACCTATGTCCATGACTACAGCATAATCCAATGTAGAAATCACGTATCTACTTCAGACAGAATTTAATGAACCTCGATTTTCAATGTTTTATGGTTTTACGTTCACATGTAACCAAGATGAATTCGTGTTCGCGGTAGAATGGGTCGTGTCTCAACACAGCGACGATTTCATCCCCAACCAATGAACTCAGGTCAAAGTCGTATGAAGAAATAACCAGTTTTTATATAGGGTCTCCCGCCGAAAACGGATGCCTCGGGCAATTGGCGCAAATAAAACAGCGACACAACGCATTTCATTCTCTGGATTACATTCTGCTGGAAATCTAGTAGGACCATGGTCCTGCTACAAGGGAGATCCAGCGGAAGTTTGAGAATGAACTCTGAAAAAAAAAGAATAGAGGGTATATTGTTTTATAGTAATTCTAGATGTGTGATTTCTTCTTGGTTCGTGCGTTCTCACACTCAAACAGATTAGCAGGATGTTGTCGGAGGGACTGAATGCGATGTTATAGTTTTCAGCTTAGCTGAAATATCAGCGGCTCTCGGTCTGATATAACCAACTTTAACATGGTTTCTGAGACACTTTAACACTATATAGGAGTCTCTTATAACATGTATGGAATGTAAACAGTGTTGCTGTTCGGTGCTCCTCTTACGGAGCCCGACAACGCCTAGGCTGATTTGCGATATGATGTGTCATAGTCAATCTGAGTGCTCCAACCTCTCTTGTCAAGAGGTTTGTATTGGTATGAAAGTGATTAAAACCTCGTTGTACGCATGCCATAAAATCACGTTGAAGCTGTTGTAATCATCTAATAAAATCACGTGGAATCTGGTGGAATCATCTAATAAAATCACGTGGAATCTGGTGGAATCATCTAATAAAATCACGTGGAATCTGGTGGAATCATCTAATAAAATCACAACAATATGTTGTATAGAGAGTTACCTGATTTTGGGAAAAGTTGGCCGCACGAGCAATTGAACAAACTGGCAAATATTCCAGCGCATTTCCAATTAAGCGGAACAATAGAAGTAATCACCGGTCTACAAGAGTCATTTATTCTGCTAACCGCGGGGACTATTTGCGGATCGATGCCACTGATTACATAGGCGTAACGGTTAAGTAACTACGCACAGATTGGTAAATAAATGGACATCGAGACGTCATAACAATCTGAGAGCCACTTAGATGATGATGACATTTGATGACATTTTGGTGATAATTGAATGCTGAAATTGTAATTGTGTTGTCCGTGTGTATGAGGGTACCTCAAATGAAAACATTAAATATCTTTTTTTTTCATGAATGTATTCTAAAATACAAATGTATAATACAAAATACAAATGTATAATTTTTCTGTGTAACCTATCACCACTGAGTTCAATACAAGTCATCCACGACCAAAAAATAATTGGATTCATGTACTAAAAAATGTTCTTTGCCGCGTGTCTATCACTCATGCACCGTCTGATGTACTTTGAACCAGAAGGTCAAACTGTTGTGCCACAAACCTTGCAGGCATGATGTGGTGCCATAGAACATGGTGATTCGTTGTAAAAAACAACAACAATACTGCAGGGAACCATCGAAATTGGAAGAAGCAGGAGTACAAGTTTTAAAAATGACTAGAACACATTAACGACTGGACAGGACACGATTTTTCTTCACTCGTACGCATTGTTGAAGGTGCAACATAATAATTAATGACACAAAATTAGCACAAGTTGAAAAAGTGAAATATCTTGGCACCCTGTTAACATTAGAAGGTAGATGCTCAAGTGAGATAAAGAGCCGAACAGCACAAGCCAAATCAGCATTCCAAAAAATGAGAACCATTTTGTGCAATGGAAGAATATGGATGCAGATCCGAATTCGAGTGTTGAGATGTTATATCAAACCAATTCTTTTTTGTGGATTTGAAGCATGGACTGTAAACAAGAAAATTCAAAGCGAATTAGAGGCTACAGAAATGTAGTTTCTGAGAAAAATGTTGAAAATACCATGGACAGCTAAAAAAAACTAATGCAGAGGTTCTCATTTATACTGACGTAAACAGATAAATCCATCAAACATTAGGGGCAGACAGTTAAGGTCTCTAGGGCATGTGCTGAAAAGAACACAGCTTGAACATTTAATAATCACTGGAAAGATCAAAGGGGAGAAGAGATAGAGAACGACAAAGAGAAAAGTTACTAGATGGACTTGTATTGTGGCACGGTAGAAGCTCACCAACCGAACTTATTGACAACACACGAGACAGAGAGTCGTGGAGAAACATGATCGCATACGCCATTCGGCATGGCACTTGATTGATTGTTGAAGGTAGAAATAGCTTGAGGAATGTGTATTGCTATCTCTACTACCCTGACGGGTTACATGTTTATAGATAGATATGTGTATTCGTCCATCACATGATGATGATGACCATTTTTAAAATCCATTTTTGAAAACTCAGAATTATGATCATGCATAACATTTTGGTGATGGCTAATGAACCATATTCGAGCTGTAAATGTCCGTAGACAGTTCGGGCATGTAATGACCACTATAGACGGATTTGAAAATGACTTGCACTGGGGTTTCTTGATTCTTGATTAGAAACTGCCCTCACAGCACGTGGGGCATTCCCATAAGTGATCCGCCCTCTGTTCCAGCAGCCACTCGATCCGATGGTCTTTCGAGTCTAATGCTGTCGAAACAGACGTCGACATCAGGGCACAACTCTGGCCCTTGCGACAGGTTTCATTGTTGTTCTGCTCACCCACGCCGTGCCCGTAACTAGTTCAAGCACAACGTCGGCCTGCCGGAACAACATGGTAACTGTTATCGAAGGTTACGACTACGAGATTGTATAGATGACGTGACATGAAGCTTCTATAAGAAGATAACCTCAATATAAAAGCATGTCATCTACTAAGGTTTTCTGTTGCATGGGGGGGGGGGTTGTCTAGTGAGCTATTGGTGAGACCCACAGATCGCACTGGGGATTGTGATTAAAGTGAGGAGGAGTTATGCAAAGCGTCGACCTCACTCTCTTGTCGGACCTCATTTGAAACCAGTGGCAAAACGAATCGAGACGACTGGAAGTGAAGTACGATGCAGTGGATGACTATGGTTTTCTACTTGTCTCACCATGCTCGATGCGGTCCACGCCGTGTTGCTGGCTGTTCGCCTACATTGCCCTGTGGGCGATAAACTGTCGTACCTCATGCGCGTAAATTCGCCGAATATCACACTTTTACGTGTAGTGGTTAGACAAGACCTGCATGCTTTTAGAGACAGTCTCAGCATGACATCCCCTACTTTATGACTGCATAACAGGCTATGCTGTCCGTCGAACGTGGATCCAGAACACTCCTCAGGCAGTCTACTGGTGATGTGTTCACAAAACACGTTAAGACTGTTGTAGCTACACAGTGAGCGCTCAGTGTGCTGGTGATACTGAAGTAAATTAGGTCACCACATAAACTTCACAATTCTTATATAGAATCACTCTTTATAATAGAACAAATACATCCATTTATAATAGAACAGATACATCCATTTATAATAGAACAGATACATCCATTTGACCGCCTCAACTAGTCTGTTCTAGAAAATACACTCGATGTTATCCAACGACTATGATATTTACACACACATTGAAAACAGTAGCCCAAATTACACTGAAAAAATACAGTGCCATATTGGTGTGACGTAGAACACACACACACACATACATATACATATATATATATATATATATATATAAACACACCGTGAATGATGTGGTATACTTAACATCGACTGATGTCGAGTTATGCGGCAATTCACTTTTATAGTAAATCGACAGATATTATGTACGAGGAGAGTTTAGCGGCTACAATCAACCGGTGGGTCAATACTCAGTCTACCTGACCATTGATCGTCCGCAATGTAAAACCTACTAGCTTATAAGAAATCGAATTATCTAAATCACATCAAATCATGACAAAATGGCTTCCAGTTATTCGTTACACTCAGCAAGCAGTACTTTAATTTGCTTACATCATTACAAGGATTTAGTTTTAGCTCCCATTTCATTTGTATAATATAATGAGCACTCCCTTGTAATGAGGGATTGTGGTTACTTTTAGGAATACATTTGGAAATACGAGTAATACACTTCACATACGTTTGTGATAATTTTTGAAATAAAATCATGTCTTGTGATGCTAAGTTGAGGGGTAAAGTTACTAAAAAAAACGTAAATTTTATAGTAATAGGTTTACTAAGACAGAAGATAGCGGTCTTTGTGACAATAATAGGTTTACTAAGACAGAAGATAGCGGTCTTTGTGACAATAATAGGTTTACTAAGACAGAAGATAGCGGTCTTTGTGACAATAATAGGTTTACTAAGACAGAAGATAGCGGTCTTTGTGACAATAATAGGTTTACTAAGACAGAAGATAGCGGTCTTTGTGACAATAATAGGTTTACTAAGACAGAAGATAGCGGTCTTTGTGACAATAATAGGTTTACTAAGAAAGAAGATAGCGGTCTTTGTGACAATAATAGGTTTACTAAGACAGAAGATAGCGGTCTTTGTGACAATAATAGGTTTACTAAGAAAGAAGACGGCGGTCTTTGTGACAATAATAGGTTTACTAAGAAAGAAGACGGCGGTCTTTGTGACAATAATAGGTTTACTAAGAAAGAAGATAGCGGTCTTTGTGACAATAAAAAGTTTACTAAGACAGAAGACGGCGGTCTTTGTGACAATAATAGGTTTACTAAGAAAGAAGATAGCGGTCTTTGTGACAATAAAAAGTTTACTAAGACAGAAGATAGTGGTCTTTGTGACAATAATAGATATTCATCAAAACCATGTCGAATGATATTGAGAGATATGATTCTAATAATAAACAAAATATAAACATAAACTATTATTCTCGTAAATGAATACGTGTCACGCCCACTCGGTCAGAAATAACAATTCAACAATTGTGATGTAATGAATGCCAGTAGTCAATTGTTCCATCTAAAGGCAGCTCAAATCTTTCGATGATGCGCGTTGTTCCATGTTTCATTCAGGTACACAATATCATAATCATATGTACGAATATGTATAACTTCACGTAAATATCATAGCCATATGTACGAATATGTATAACTTCACGTAAATATCATAGCCATATGTACGAATATGTATAACTTCACGTAAATATCATAGCCATATGTACGAATATGTATAACTTCACGTAAATATCGTCAACTGTATACGTAATATTTATGGTGGCTTCTCACAAGTTATGTTTCATTCTTCAACGTATTTTCCGAAAATAAATCCTGTCCTTCTCACAGATTTCTATAATTTCGGTGTGAAGGTATATATGACATTATATTTCTACCGAGCAGATGTGTCGGACCATTGGCGAAAGTAAACCGGCGATAGAACGCATTTCCTCTCTCTGGACTACATCAAACTGGAAATCTTGCAAGATCATCGTCCTATTACAAGATAAATCCAGTGGGAGTTTGAGAATGAACGCTGAAGAACAAGATGCCATTATTCATTTTATTTTTCAGCGACACCGTCAGTTTCTTTAATATTACATTATCTTTCACATCAAAGATTCAGCTAATATCCTTTCTTTAATATTACATTATCTTTCACATCAAAGATTCAGCTAATATCCTTTCTTTAATATTACATTATCTTTCACGTCAAAGATTCAGCTAATATCCTTTCTTTAATATTACATTATCTTTCACATCAAAGATTCAGCTAATATCCTTTCTTTAATATTACATTATCTTTCACATCAAAGATTCAGCTAATATCCTTTCTTTAATATTACATTATCTTTCACATCAAAGATTCAGCTAATATCCTTTCTTTAATATTACATTATCTTTCACATCAAAGATTCAGCTAATATCCTTTCTTTAATATTACATTATCTTTCACATCAAAGATTCAGCTAATATCCTTTCTTTAATATTACATTATCTTTCACATCAAAGATTCAGCTAATATCCTTTCTTTAATATTACATTATCTTTCACATCAAAGATTCAGCTAATATCCTTTCTTTAATATTACATTATCTTTCACATCAAAGATTCAGCTAATATCCTTTCTTTAATATTACATTATCTTTCACATCAAAGATTCAGCTAATTTCCTTTCGAGTATGTTCCTTGTCAAAGTGATCTATGGTAGTTTTCCTTCCTGTTTCTTATTTTCACATTTAAACATGTACTTTAACTATCCTTGACCCATCTCCTCAATGATTGTCGACTTAAATTCAAAATCTGAAGTGCTCTCTTTCGAAGATTGTCAAATTGATTGATAAAAAGGCGGAACAACCGTGTTCCGCCTTTCGACAGAAATGTAAATTTTCATTGCACTATTTTAAGTGTTATAAAAGTAATTTTAATGTTCACACTCATTGTAAGATTCTAACCGTAACTGTTGTAATAATGTTCAAATATCAACTGTTGTAATAATGTTCAAATATCAACTGTTGTAATAATGTTCAAATATCAACTGTTGTAATAATGTTCAAATATCAACTGTTGTAATAATGTTCAAATATCAACTGTTGTAATAATGTTCAAATATCAACTGTTGTAATAATGTTCAAATATCAACTGTTGTAATAATGTTCAAATATCAACTGTTGTAATAATGTTCAAATATCAACTGTTGTAATAATGTTATTTTATGAACTGCCTACCAGTTATGGCATTGACCCTATAAATTGACGTAGATTTCCAAGAAAACGGTGACATTGAGCTCAATTCTCTACAGATTCATGCATTATATTTGTTTCATTTTGTTTTATTACAATGCATTGTACGTAAAAAAATTATAATGGGTGGAGCTCGTTAGCGTCTGAGTGTATAACTCATGGATGGATCACGTCAGGGTCTGAGTGTATAACTAATGGATGGATCACCTCAGCGTCTGAGTGTAGGGTATAACTCATGGATTGATCACGTCAGCGTCTGGGTGTAGGGTATAACTCATGATGGATCACGTCAGCATCTGAGTGTAGGGTATAACTCATGGATTGATCACATCAGCATCTGAGTGTAGTGTATAACTCATAAATTGATCACGTCAGCATCTGAGTGTAGGGTATAACTCATGGATTGATCACGTCATGGTCTGAGTGTATAACTCATGGATGGATCACGTCAGGGTCTGAGTGTATAACTCATGGATGGATCACGTCATGGTCTGAGTGTATAACTCATGGATGGATCACGTCATGGTCTGAGTGTATAACTCATGGATGGATCACGTCATGGTCTGAGTGTATAACTCATTGATGGATCACGTCATGGTCTGAGTGTATAACTCATGGATGGATCACGTCATGGTCTGAGTATAAAATCATGGATGGATCACGTCATGGTCTGAATGTATAACTCATGGATGGATCACGTCAGGGTCTGAGTGTATAACTCATGGATGGATCACGTCATGGTCTGAGTGTATAACTCATTGATGGATCACGTCATGGTCTGAGTGTATAACTCATGGATGGATCACGTCAGGGTCTGAGTGTATAAATCTTGGATGGATCACGTCAGGGTCTGAGTGTATAACTCATGGATGGATCACGTCAGGGTCTGAGTGTATAACTCATCAATGGATCACGTCATGGTCTGAGTGTATAACTCATGGATGGATCACGTCAGGGTCTGAGTGTATAACTCATGGATGGATCACGTCAGGGTCTGAGTGTATAACTCATGGATGGATCACGTCAGGGTCTGAGTGTATAACTCATGGATGGATCACGTCAGGGTCTGAGTGTATAACTCATGGATGGATCACGTCAGGGTCTGAGTGTATAACTCATGGATGGATCACGTCAGGGTCTGAGTGTATAACTCATTGATGGATCACGTCATGGTCTGAGTGTATAACTCATGGATGGATCACGTCAGGGTCTGAGTGTATAACTCATGGATGGATCACGTCAGGGTCTGAGTGTATAACTCATGGATGGATCACGTCAGGGTCTGAGTGTATAACTCATGGATGGAACACGTCATGGTCTGAGTGTATAACTCATGGATGGATCACGTCAGGGTCTGAGTGTATAACTCATGGATGGATCACGTCAGGGTCTGAGTGTATAACTCATGGATGGATCACGTCAGGGTCTGAGTGTATAACTCATGGATGGATCACGTCAGGGTCTGAGTGTATAACTCATGGATGGATCACGTCATGGTCTGAGTGTATAACTCATGGATGGATCACGTCATGGTCTGAGTGTATAACTCATGGATGGATCACGTCATGGTCTGAGTGTATAACTCATGGATGGATCACGTCATGGTCTGAGTGTATAACTCATGGATGGATCACGTCAGGGTCTGAGTGTATAACTCATGGATGGATCACGTCAGGGTCTGAGTGTATAACTCATGGATGGATCACGTCAGGGTCTGAGTGTATAACTCATTGATGGATCACGTCATGGTCTGAGTGTATAACTCATGGATGGATCACGTCAGGGTCTGAGTGTATAACTCATGGATGGATCACGTCAGGGTCTGAGTGTATAACTCATGGATGGATCACGTCAGGGTCTGAGTGTATAACTCATGGATGGATCACGTCAGGGTCTGAGTGTATAACTCATGGATGGATCACGTCAGGGTCTGAGTGTATAACTCATGGATGGATCACGTCAGGGTCTGAGTGTATAACTCATTGATGGATCACGTCATGGTCTGAGTGTATAACTCATGGATGGATCACGTCAGGGTCTGAGTGTATAACTCATGGATGGATCACGTCAGGGTCTGAGTGTATAACTCATGGATGGATCACGTCAGGGTCTGAGTGTATAACTCATGGATGGAACACGTCATGGTCTGAGTGTATAACTCATGGATGGATCACGTCAGGGTCTGAGTGTATAACTCATGGATGGATCACGTCAGGGTCTGAGTGTATAACTCATGGATGGATCACGTCAGGGTCTGAGTGTATAACTCATGGATGGATCACGTCAGGGTCTGAGTGTATAACTCATGGATGGATCACGTCATGGTCTGAGTGTATAACTCATGGATGGATCACGTCAGGGTCTGAGTGTATAACTCATTGATGGATCACGTCATGGTCTGAGTGTATAACTCATTGATGGATCACGTCATGGTCTGAGTGTATAACTCATTGATGGATCACGTCAGGGTCTGAGTGTATAACTCATGGATGGATCACGTCAGGGTCTGAGTGTATAACTCATGGATGGATCACGTCAGGGTCTGAGTGTATAACTCATGGATGGATCACGTCAGGGTCTGAGTGTATAACTCATGGATGGATCACGTCAGGGTCTGAGTGTATAACTCATTGATGGATCACGTCATGGTCTGAGTGTATAACTCATGGATGGATCACGTCAGGGTCTGAGTGTATAACTCATGGATGGATCACGTCAGGGTCTGAGTGTATAACTCATGGATGGATCACGTCATGGTCTGAGTGTATAACTCATGGATGGATCACGTCATGGTCTGAGTGTATAACTCATGGATGGATCACGTCAGGGTCTGAGTGTATAACTCATGGATGGATCACGTCATGGTCTGAGTGTATAACTCATGGATGGAACACGTCATGGTCTGAGTGTATAACTCATTGATGGATCACGTCATGGTCTGAGTGTATAACTCATTGATGGATCACGTCATCATCTGAGTGTAGGGTATAACTCATTGATGGATCACGTCAGGGTCTGAGTGTATAACTCATGGATGGAACACGTCAGGGTCTGAGTGTATATAACTTATGTATAACATTGAAACTTTGCTGTTTAATTTTACTGTTAAAAAACATAATTGTGTCATAAGGTTTTACGATGTCTAGATTGGTTGCTAGACTGTATACAATAATTGAGTCATAGATTTTACGCTGTTCAGATTGGTTGATGGACTGTATAAAATAATTGAGTCATACGTTTTACGCTGTTCAGATTGGTTGATGGACTGTATAAAATAATTGAGTCATACGTTTTACGCTGTTCAGATTGGTTGATGGACTGTATAAAATAATTGAGTCATAGATTTTACGCTGTTCAGATTGGTTGATGGACTGTATAAAATAATTGAGTCATACGTTTTACGCTGTTCAGATTGGTTGATGGACTGTATAAAATAATTGAGTCATAGATTTTACGCTGTTCAGATTGGTTGATGGACCGTATAAAATAATTGAGTCATACGTTTTACGCTGTTCAGATTGGTTGATGGACTGTATTTTGTATTTATTCACAAATATTTATATCTTCAGGATGGTTTCTAGGTCACTTCTAGGTCACTCTATGGGATCGATGGGGAGGCCGTTCCAACACCAAAAAAACCTCATTAGATTCTATTACAAACATGTCACATTGTTTATATAATGTCACAGTGTTGATATGATGTCACATTGTTGATATGTCACATTGTTGATATGATGTCACAATGTTGATATGATGCCAAAGAGTTGATATGTCACATTGTTTATATAATGTCACAGTGTTGATATGATGTCACATTGTTGATATGTCACATTGTTGATATGTCACATTGTTGATATGATATCACAATGTTAATATGATGTCAAAGAGTTGATATGATGTCAGGGTATTACTATGATGTCGAGTATTCACATATATTGTTCCATGAATTCAGTCCATCCCTCGACTAAAACGCTCACCGATTCAGTTTTACACTATTGAAATGAACTGGTGTCAGGGCCCAAGTTAAAGTGAATGAGCTCGCCCAGCTACACTCGAAACCACAAGGCATAATTATATACACAGACGGCTCAGTCAACAGAAATACAAATAAAAGCGGTTGGGGTTTTGTTGCCTACAGAAACGGCGTGAAGTTAGTTGAGAAATCTTCAGCATATTCTACTGTCACATCGAGCATGAGGATGGAGATAGAGGGAGTTACAGCAGCACTTAATTGGTTGATAATTGATACATCAACACACTCGGTAATACTCACAGACTCTCAAAGCATGCTGTGCAAGATCGAAAAGTACATGGTGGGAATTATTGAATAATTGAATTGTCCAGAGCATTACATGGATATACTGCCCTGGTCATGCTGGGGTCAGAGGAAACGAGAGAGCCGACTTACTGGCAGGCAATGCGGCGATAGACGGCACATTGTTGAGAGAGATAAAGCAGACTTAATGAAGGCAGTAATAAATTCATTTCAAGATGAAGATGATGTCAATGAGGCTGAGAACGTACACATACAGAGAATGTTAGAAATGGGAGTGTCTAGAGGGCAGGAAAGGGAAAGTATTATTTTTTTTTTTAAAGTCCCGAAGATACGTAATCAACATCTGACCGGGACTCTGAGTCTACATACACTGGGATGACTGCTGGAACGGAGAGCAGGGCATTTACGGCAGTGCCCCGCGTGCTGTAATGTTAGTTTCTAATCAAAAATCCAGAATATATTGAGAAATATCGATAAATTCCCTTTTCTAAAATTAGTGATCAGACTAATTGTATAGATCTTACATATTTTCATGATACAATGTTAGAACCCTTCGCATGATAATTGACGACACACCTATGACTCATAAAAAGTCACTTAATAGTTAAATTACCGTAATTTTTCATTCTTCGGGCACAAAATAATTCTGAGACAAACATCAAAGAAATGTACCGCTTCAAGGAATTAGCAACACCGGCGCACATTTGGTTTCGTCCACTGTTGTGACATTTGCAGTGTTAGATAAGTTGCATAAAATTTATAGATTTGTGTAAATAGGGGTTAAAAGGATTAGAATTAGTTTATATATTTTTTAGGAGGGGGGAAGGGTTAGAATCAGTGTTTAGATTTTTTTTAAAGTGAATTTAAAAAGGCGTGAATCGATATGATTTATAGCACAACGGTGGACGAAATCAAATTGTTACCGCAACACCTTCATAATTTTAAACTGTACAAGTATCGGATCATCGAAAACGTAAAATCGCATGTACAAAAATGTGATCATTCGATTATTTGTTATTGGGATGTTAAATGATGCTTCCCACCGAATACGGATGTGTCGGGCCATTGGTCCAAATAAAACGGCGACACAACGCATTTCCATTAACTGGATTATATCCTTCTGGAAATCTAGTAGAACCATGGTCCTGCTATAAGGGAGATACAGCGGGAGTTTGAGAATGTGTCCTGCTATAAGGGAGATACAGCGGGAGTTTGAGAATGTGTCCTGCTATAAGGGAGATACAGCGGGAGTTTGAGAATCAACGCTGAAGAGGAAAATGAAGCTTAGGATTAAAACATTTTGAAATACATTCTATAAATACAGGATTAGCCACGAAACATATTTATCTTTATTGATCTGAAGCAAGATTATCAAATATAAATTAGATGCATAAAACGAAGATCAATATATAGATCAGTTCGATTATCTACTTTCTATCTGACATAACGGTAAGCGTTAAGGAAGTTGTAAATAGAAGCTGTGCACATTGTTTTGAGTGTGAAAAAGGATGTTGAGTAGAAGAGAAAGTAGAATGATACAGTTGTAAATTTGTAATAGCGGAATGATACAGTTGTAAATTTGTAATAGTGGAATGATACAGTTGTAAATTTGTAATAGCGGAATGATACAGTTGTAAATTTGTAATAGCGGAATGATACAGTTGTAAATTTGTAATAGCGGAATGATACAGTTGTAAATTTGTAATAGCGGAATGATACAGTTGTAAATTTGTAATAGTGGAATGATACAGTTGTAAATTTCTAATAGTGGAATGATACATATAATTTTGTAATAGTGGAATGGTACATATAAATTTGTAATATCGGAATGATACATATAAATTTGTAATAGCGGAATGGTACAGTTGTAAATTTGTAATAGCGGAATGATACAGTTGTAAATTTGTAATAGCGGAATGATACAGTTGTAAATTTGTAATAGTGGAATGATACAGTTGTAAATTTGTAATAGTGGAATGATACAGTTGTAAATTTCTAATAGTGGAATGATACATATAATTTTGTAATAGTGGAATGGTGCATATAAATTTGTAATATCGGAATGATACATATAAATTTGTAATAGCGGAATGGTACAGTTTGTTGAGCACTTACTATGGGGGGGTTGTCCAAAAAGTATGTTAATAAATTTAAAAGTGGGGAGGGTGGAGGGAAGTTGACAAGGGGCATTGTAATTTGTAAAAAGTTTATGTCAACAATACAGTTTTTATACTCCGATCAAACTATTCGAATTTGAAACATTTATCTAAAAATATGAAAACACATCACGTAGTTACTTTTCACAATTTGTATGCTGAAAATGGTTAATATTATTGCTGAAAATTTTATGGGAGAGAGGGTTAATATTTATTACAATTAGACAAGGTGTACCTGAATTCTTGACAATCGTTAACAGTGGGGGAGGGGAGATAAATCATTGGTTACAAATTGTTGACGTAGTTATGGACAGCCTCCTGTGAAACCGAAAGTGTGGACAACAAAAATACACATGCGATATTCAAAGCAAGAAAGAAAGAGATCGACAGAGTGAGAAAATGTAAGATAATTTAACACCGCGTGCTGAAGTCGGATGTGTCAGGCAGAAAGGCGCAGATATCGCATCAATGTTGTAAACCATGACACAACGCATTCCGTTCTCCGGACTACATCCTGCTAATCTGCAGGAGTTTGAGAACGAACGCAGAAGAAGAAGAAGATTTAACACCGTGGGATGACAAATGGTCAACAACGATCATTATTAGGATATTAGAAATAGTTAGTTGTGAATATTCGTGATCGCCCATGTCAGTTGCTATTGGTGATGATAATGTCATAGAACAGAGGCTGACATAAGTACATGTCATCTGCATACATTTTTGACGGAAACGTATGACACAATCATCAATTATGTGATTTTAATTGGGATCTTATGGCACAGGCATTGATTGGAGTGCATGGCACAACGCATAACGTTCTTCGGATTCATCATCATTACCTGCCGTCTCCGCAACGAAGATTGGCCTCAACAGACATTTAAAAAAAATCCCGTCTCTTGTCTTAGTGATGCACTCTGCTAGGCTGTAACCTGCCCATATTGTGATGTTACTCTCCCACTTGTATTTCTGCCTACCTCTTGCTCGCTTCCCTTCGACTTTATCGTCAAGAAAAGTGTCATGTTTTTCAATATACCCACACTATTTTTATTTGCCTGATCTTTATTTCCTTTGGACTCAGAAACATGGACACTAAATAAACAATTAGAAGACAAAATTGATGCCTATGAAATGTGGGTATATAGAAGAATAGGGAGAACATCATGGAAAGAGAAGAAAACAAATAAAGAGGTGCTAAAGACACTTAATATGAAGAAAGAACTACTAAGAGAAATAAAGATCAGGCAAATAAAATACTTTGGACACATTAAAGACATGACACCTTATTGAAGACCTTACTTGAGGGTAAAGTCAAAGGGAAGCGAGCAAAAGGTAGGCAGAGATACAAGTGGGAGAGTAACATCACACGATGGACAGGTTACAGTCTAGCAGAGTGCACCACCAAGACAAGAGACAGGAGATGTTGGAGATACGTTGCAGCCAACCTTCGTTGCGGAGACGGCACTTGATGATGATGAAAGTATTGTTAGAACCTCTTTATTTGTTTTCTTATCTTTCCATGATGTTCTCCCTATCCCCCCTCCTACTTTTCTGATTGCACCCTGCTAACCTGCAGGAGTTTGAACACGAACATATAAAAAGAAAGACACTAGATATATATTCCAAACCAACGAGATCACGATTAATCAAGATGCCACTGTTAATTGTCCCTGATAAAGTCCATGTAATCGAAACGCTGATTCTGTGTCTTCTTCTTCTTCTTCTGCGTTCGTTCTCAAACTCCTGAAGATTAGCAGGATGTAGTCCGGAGAACGAATACGTTGTGTCATAGCGTACAGCATTGCTGCGATATCTGCGCCTTTCGGCCTGACACATCCGACTTCAGCATGGCTTTGGGTCACAGACCCTATATGGAATGGGACAGCCAACTCCATCCCATAACCTCCTTAGTCGCCCTTTACGACATGCGTGGAAGGTAAATAGTGTTTCTATTCTTTGCTCCCCTTTCGGGCCCTGGCAACACACGGGCGGATTCTGTGTCTTATTTGAGGAATGAATTATACCTTTTTTCATTTATAATATATATTTCTTATTGACCACATGATAGGCGCAGGGCCGGATATAGACTTGATAGGGCCCTAAGTTATTTGAGATATGGGGCCCTAAGCTATTTCAGATATGGTGGAACTTTAACGATTAAGAATATATAGTGAAATAAAACATTTTGGGGGACCCCCCCCCAAGAAAGTGGGGGCCCTAAGCTATAGCTTATTTAGCTTATATGTCAATCCGGCACTGGGTAGTCGGAATTAATTATACTTTGTTTTTTTTTCATTTATAATTTATAATATATTTTTCATTTACCACATGGTAGCCAGTATTCTTGTAGTTTTTCTTTCATTTTCCCATTTTGAGGGGGCGTTCAGTTATCGTGTCTGCAAACTATCTAATCTCTGGCAGCGAGACGCGTGGGCGGATCTATATTCGCTTTCATTCTTCCTAGCATATAATTACAAGTTCATATGTGTGTATATTTTCTCTCGTTCTATCATTCCTTATGTCGTGAAACGTGGGAAGGTTAAACTCATATTGTTGTGTCAACTGTGGAGGTAGAGATTGGTGTGCGCCTATAGTGTTGTAATATGACTTTTGTTGTCTTTCCATTTGCCACTAAATCTTTTTAATATCGTATGCCTCAGTCCTGCTGGTACAATCCGGCTAATGGTTTTCTGGTGTCATCAGACTGTAATGTCTTCTGTCTCTTGGTTTGCAGTCATCAGACTCTGTGTACTCAATGCCTTATGCATCTTGGTTTTAATTGTGTCCATTGCATTTTGTTAGTTTTAGTAGTCTATGCGTCTTGGTCTGTACGACCCCAGGCTCTTGGTCTATAAGATCCCCTTGGTCTATGGGATACCCAGTCTCTTGGTCTATAAGATATCCAGTCTCTTGGTCTATAAGAACCACAGTCTATAATATCCCCAGTCTATAAGTTCTCACGTCTCTTGGTCTGTAAGATCCCCAGTCTCTTGGTCTGTAAGATCCCCAGTCTCTTGGTCTGTAAGATCCCCAGTCTCGTGGTCTGTAAGATCCCCAGTCTCTTGGTCTATAGAGTTCTCAGTCTCTTGGTCTGTAAGATCCCCAGTCTCTTGGTCTGTAAGATCCCCAGTCTCTTGGTCTGTAAGATCCCCAGTCTCTTGGTCTGTAAGATCCCCATTCTTTTGGTCTGTAAGATCCCCAGTCTCTTGGTCTGTAAGATCCCCAGTCTCTTGGTCTGTAAGATCCCCAGTCTCTTGGTCTGTAAGATCCCCAGTCTCTTGGTCTGTAAGATCCCCATTCTTTTGGTCTGTAAGATCCCCAGTCTCTTGGTCTGTAAGATCCCCAGTCTCTTGGTCTGTAAGATCCCCAGTCTCTTGGTCTGTAAGATCCCCAGTCTCTTGGTCTATAGACTTCAGCCTCTGGGTACTTATCAAGAACCGGTTTTAACAAGTAGTGAAACGGCGTAAACTTGTTTGTTTTGGACATGTAAAGAGACACAACTCACTTTCTAAAACTATTTTACATGCAGTGATTCAGGACGGAAGGAGAAAAGGTAAACTAAGAAAATATTGTATTGATAATATCAGAGAATTGTCTGGGCTTGATTTTTATTAAAATGAGAATTAAAATGGCTAAAAGCACTTTCAATGACATGAGGAAATGTTAAAATCTAAACAAATTACAAACTAAATATTATAATTATAAAATCCTACATCTATCCCATAGTAATGTATGGCTCAGAAACATGGATAAAGAGCAAACAAATAGAAGACATAATTGATTCCATTGTGTCATGTGACGTATTCCTTCCAGAACGTTGTCTTCCCAATGAACTCTCTGAACCTCTCTCTGTCTTGGGCGATGTGACTTGCATTTTCTAGCGATGTATTCATGTTATCTTTAATGTCGTCAGTCCAACGTCTTCTTGGTCTGCCCCTTCTCTGCCAGGTACCCTTCCCTCCATTATTTGTCTTTCTAAACAGTTGTGTCTCTTTATATGACCAAACAGGCGTAGTTTTCTTTTTGTTATTGTGTTTAGTAACCAACACTCTGGAATATTCAATGTGTTTATAATATCTGAGTTTCTGATTTTTTCCTATTATAAGTATCTTCCTGTAGCATTTCAGCTCGAAGGCGTTGAACTTCTTTGCCGCTGTTTTACTTAGAGTCCATGTTTCACAGCCGTATGTTGCAACCGGAAAAATAAAAGTTCGTAACATTAGCACTTTCGTTTCTATTTTGTTGTTTTTCCATATGTTTTTCAGCAGTGTTATTTTACAATATGCCATTGATGTGGATGTATATAGAGGAATAGAGAGAACTTCACGGAAAGAGAAGAAATAAATAGTTTCTGATAACAAAAAGTTTCTGATAACAAAAAGTTTCTGATAACAAAAAGTTTCTGATAACAAAAAGTTTCTGATAACAAAAAGATTCTGATAACAAAAAGTTTCTGATAACAAAAAGATTCTGATAACAAAAAGTTTCTGATAACAAAAAGTTTCTGATAACAAAAAGTTTCTGATAACAAAAAGTTGCTGATAACTGTGCGTATGAAAAAAAGAATTATTAAAAGTAATACAAATAAACACAAAATTGTGAACATATTAAACGACATGACACAATGTTGAAGATCTACTGGAAGCTGGATTAGAGGGACATCGATGTGAAGGCAGATATATTATGAGATTGACATCAGTCTAGCAGAATGCACGACCACGTCAAGAGACAGAAGATGGAGGTTTGTTACAGCTAACCTTCCGTGAGAGAAAGGCACCTAATGATGATGATTTTTCATCACCCATCTGGATTTCTGAGGACAGAGCCGTTTGGACAGAGCCGTTTGGATAGCTTTTTTGTTCTGTTTCCACAGTGATACTTCTACTACTTTGATGAGTTAAGTCTTAGTATATTATTATTCTACAAAAAACATAACACAGAATCTTGCATATTGAACAAATTAAAATAACGTTAGAAATAGACAACTAAATATAAGTAGGAAGCCAGAGGACAATTTTTAAAAATTCTTGACACTAACGGGGATTGAACCAGTCCGTTCAACGGCACCAAATCGCCTAGTAACTATTGAACACGCGTTCTTCCGTACTTGACTAATCGCATCTCCAAAAAAATATGCGATTTCATCAAGCCTTTCAAACCGTGCACACAAAATCACCAGAACGGACCGATCGAGACAAGGACAATTACAGCAACAACAAACATCCCGTACAGGTATTGAAATATCCTCAGTAACATCAAACATATATCATAATATTAGTACGGAAGAACGCGTGTTCAATAGTTGCTAGGCGATTTGGTGCCGTTGAACGGACTGGTTCAATTCCCGTTAGTCTCAAGAAATAGACAAGGTAAGTTATGTAACATAAGGTTCACATTTACGTGTGAAATATTATACCTTTCACAAACATTGATTCAGCTAGCTAAAATATGATTCACCTTGGCGGCGCTGATGTGGTTTCGTACTTGATAAACTATTGATTATATATTGATATGTAGGAAAAATATTGTCACAGATAAAATAAAGAAGCCGAAATTAAATATCAAATGTAAAAGCGAACGTGCGTTGCTGAGGTCTGTTAGAGAGCAAGGAATGGCGACGTTCATTTCATTCTGGTGACAGTGGAGTATAGATGTTCAAGCTCTCATTGATGGTAACACTGCAGAGGCTGGTGTAGTCATCTACACTGATGGGTTAGTCATTCGTCATCAAATGCTGTGATTTGGCTTTTTCTGCACGGTTGGATCGGTTAAAGAACCTAACGGTGTATTTACTATAACCACGAGAAGTCTTACGATAGAGATAACAGTTGTACGGAAGGAATGTCATGGCTGAAGTGTGAAGATTGGTGTAAAGATTGAAGCAAAGATTGATGTTAAGATTGAAGCAAAGATTGGTGTGAAAATTGGTGTAAAGATTGCTGTAAATATTGGTGTAAAGATTGCTGCGAAGATTGGAGTTAAGATTGGTGTAAAGATTGGTGTGAAAATTGGTGTAAAGATTGGTGTAAAGATTGCTGTAAATATTGGTGTAAAGATTGGTGTAAAAATCGAAGCAGCCCGAAAAGAGATATATAATAGATATATTAAGAGACTGATAAATCAGCATGAAACTGGAACTGTCAGCCACTACACTCTGATGGATGTATAGACGGGGATCGGAGCACATAGGATTTGTGCAGAGTGGGCTGATAACCTGCAGTCATAACTGGAGTGGAAAGGATTCTGCATTGCTCTCCTGCAGACCCAGGGTTAGCAGATAATGAAGATCATAAGAGCACCTTCTCGTGGTGCATCATGTACACGAGACTACTTTGAAACTCGAGTGAAGCATTCTGGTTAATAATTTATGGATCGTGTCTAGGCAGAGTAGATTCAGAAGGAAGATTTCTTTGCACATGACAAATCTAATCTCCGAATAACACTTTTCGGTTCTAACAGCAAAGACAAAGTCTGACCTAATCTGCATAGCTGCCATGTTCCAAACTCATGAACATAGAGAATCGAGAGCAAACCTTCGGAGAAGTAAGGCTAAAATTCTGAGTGTAGGAAGGAAGCACACTGCTAGAAGGCTGCGCCATGTGCAAATATAATTGAGAAAACACTATGTAGAGGTTGTAACTAAAGCAATGTTCAGCTCGAGAACAATCTATAGTTACCACAAAGAAAAATGTATCGGGGGAAAACACAAGCAGCAAATGTTCCTCTGGTGCACTTAAATATGTTTAGAGGCTCAGACTTGAATGAGGTGCTCACAAAGTCACCTCGGCTGAGATGGCGAACGAACCCGGGCCAAACTCTACTGTAGTGCGTTTCCTATACCTACACCATGCTCACAGATGAGATAAGGTTCAGTACCTGATAGCACAGAGACAATGCGTCTAATTACGCGTTACAAGTAAACTGGCAACGGAATACGTCGTGCGTGATAGACGTAGTCGACCCGTCTAGATCCCGAACTTGGAGACTACCGCCCAGTGACAACTACCGCCCAGTGACAACTACCGCCCAGTGACATGGATTAGCCTGTAAAATTCGTTAGCACAGTGGGTGATAAACCGTTACGGCGTAGAATCGATAGACAATCCGTTGCCTGGCGGGGAGTACTGCCACATTTTAGGGAATCTTACCTGAATTACAATCATGTCGAAATTGAATGTCCTGGACCAAATAAAACGATAGCACAATGTACTTCACTCTCCTTGGCGGAAATTACACGCAATTCGTGATGATTATCTGAGAGCGAACACAGAAGAAGAAGATAGCTCATAACGCAATAACGAAGAATGTGGTTTGTCATGTATATCGTAAAAGAAGCAAAGTTATCTGAGACACCGATACATTTTAAAAAGGGTAAAAGTAAACAAATGGAAAATACACTTGTAAAATTTATTGAATATAATTTTAACTGAAAACAGATTTGATGCCATGTTTAAGATTGCAACCAGTGGATAAGTTTCAAAATTCTTGGTTGAGCTTTCGTTAATCCCGACCTCTCTTCATTCTATCAACACTGAATCTGTTTTTTGTTTTCGTTCTCAGACAAAGAACATTGACAATCCACTCTTACGGAGATACGTAGAAGTACAGTGTAGTCAAACGCGATTGAAAATTGCTGTAAACTCAATATTGTGGCTACTGACACAAAATATACCTAGTGACCAACGAACAGTAGGATCAGCCCAAAAAAATAACTCTGCACGTGTAACCTACAGGAGAAAGTTCTGAATAGTGCCGTTTATAAAACATTTAATCTCATTCAATCACTTACGTAATGATGTTAAAGCTGGCACACAAATATTGCAATATCCATACATGTGAGATAAATGACAGACGATATTGTGTGAAATAAAGATACGAACTAGCTAGCTTAAGTAGGTGATTTTGCTTCAAGATTAAAGTTATTGACTAAAGTTTTAAACACGTTACGCCAACACTTCACAATCATCAACAGATGTATATATATATATATATATATATCTCGGTTGCCATATTGGCCTTTTTTGCCAAATTTGATAAATTTGGCCATTTTAAAATGTTACTTGTGCGGGGTGACGGTTTGTTAATTCTGACTGTCGAAACCCATCTCTGACTGTCGAAACCCATCTCTGACTGTCGAAACCCATCTCTGACTGTCGAAACCCATCTCTGACTGTCGAAACCCATCTCTGACTGTCGAAAAAGAAGTAAAGTTCAGTGTTTCAGTGAAGTTTCATTTTCTAAATGGAATATGTTATTTCTTTTCTGAATGAGATAGAATAGAACACGGCTTAATCATGTGGAGAATCTGAAATTTAATCATGTGGAGAATCTGAAATTTAATCATGTGGAGAATCTGAAATTTAATCATGTGGAGAATCTGAAATTTAATCATGTGGAGAATCTGAAACTACAGTGTAGAACTAAAACGCTTGTAAGTTCGCTCTGAAGACGACAATCAATATCAACTTGTCTCCGTAGAATTCTCTGAGTAACAATAAGAGATAGAATCAGAAATGAAAGCATCAGAAGACTAACAAACACAATGACAATCCTGGATTACATCAGAAGACAACAGATCTGCAGCAGCCCAAAAGGGACATAATGCATACTTCGAAATAATGCATACTTCATCTGGCACCAGACCATTTTTTATGACATCTGGTTTTTCTGAATATGTTTGCATTTTTTTGACATAACTATTTTATTTATCGAGTTATTGATTTCGAATCCGGGGACAAAAGAGATACGTGGATGCTGGATATGGTGATCTTGTGTGCTTGTATGTATGTGTCACTGTGACTGCAAACGTAGACAATAACAAAAACACACGCACATAATGACTTAGTTTTCTGATAGGCCTAGACTAGACCTTGTCCACTCATGGAGCCAAGGTTGATGATAGCCAGAGAACCCGGAATACTGGCAGCATTTACACCACTATTATTGTTATATATTATCCACATTTCATTATTATACCTTTTTCTATAGTCACTAACACACTGACGCATTAAAAATCTCATTCGATCGAATCAGCATCCAAGAAGAGTAGTCCTACACGAACAATGGATTTCGAAAGCGAAATAAACAATGTGACTTTCTAACGTTAATAGACCAAATATAATTTACGGTTCTTTCAAATGCTTCTGAAAAATTCAGGGACAATTACTCTAGCAAAGAGTTATTACAAAATCATGATCGGAAAAGATTATGTGGGACTGTTTACTATGACAATAAATAGCTGAATGGAATGTGACAAATGCCACCGTTGGGCTGCTATCAGGACAGGAGATATGTGGCATATGCCGCCGTTGGGTTGCTATCGGGACAGGAAATAAATGACATATGCCACCGGCTGGTGGCTGCAGGTTAAGTGATTTTTACATGCTTCCAGACCACCATCAGAAAGTGTCCCTCAAAAAGCATTGCTATCAGACACAATTTATATACAGCCATGGCAGACCATGCAAAAGATGGATTACAGAAATAAAAGAATTAAAAAAAATATATATGAATAACAAAATGGCCGTCTTCTGAGACTCTTCTCCGTGATGCTGCAAGACATAAAGGAAAACAAAGAACTGGCCTTACCATTACATTTTGACCAATTTTGTATTTTCCATTTTAAAAATTTAACCATTTGTACGTAAAGTTCTAGTTTAAATTTCTAAAGATATAATGTTCAGACACATCAGAAAGAAGGGTTTTTTGTTAGTATTGTATTTCTGTAAACTGGTGTCAAAATACAGCTCTGGAACAAAATGAAACTTAATCTTCCAGATGCTAGCATTAGAATTGCTTGAAATCTGGCATGTTTTAGTTGGTTTTCATGGTCATCATCATCATCAGGTAGCATATCCTGAACAGTCATCACAGACTTTCGAAACTTCTTTCTATCTTGAGCCAGTCTTCCTGCTTCTGTTATAATCATGTTCAGGTGGTCTTTGATGTCTTGCGTCCATCTTCTTCTTGGTCTGCTTCTTGTTCGTTTCCCCGGCATCACCCCCTCCAATATGGTTTTCTATAGGCCGCCATGGCGTTTGATATGGCCAAATTGTTGTAGTTTTCTGGAAAGAACCATGCTGTTTAGCCAGTTTTCGTTTACATTCATTTCTCTCAGGATGGCTACATTGGTGATCTTTTTGGTCCATGGTATTCTGAGGATTTTTCTGTAACATTTTGTTTAAAATGCTATTTTATTTGTCACTGTGTTGGTGATTGTCCAGGATTGACATCCATATATTGCCACTGGGAATGTGCAAGCGCTTAGGAATGTTAGTTTTGTTGTTTTGCAGCAGCTCAGCCATATGTTTTTCATTCGTATCAGCAACTTTGACTCAATTGCCCACCTCTTTCTGACTTCCTCATAGCAATCCCCATTACTGTTGATAAGAGAACCAAGGTATTCAAAACTGTTGACTAATTCGCTGTTGTTGAAACTGATTGAGAACTTGCTATTGGTTTTGTCGCTTGTCATAATCTTGGTCTTGTTTCCATTCAGAAATAAGGTTTTGTTTTTCATTATGTTCTTTAAACCGTTTATGAGGTATTGGAGACCTGCTTGACTGTGTGCTAATAATGTTGTATTGTCAGTATATTTTAGTTCTGATATCTTGTGACCTCCGATGTTGAGTGGGCAAAGTTATTTCTCTGTTTGTCATTTCTTAAATTCCGCATTATGTTCTCTGCATAGATGTTGAAGAGAAATGATGATAGGACACATCCTTGTCGGGATCCTTTTTCCCCGCTGAACCAATCAGATGTTTCTTTATTTACTCTCACGGCTGCTTGCAGGTCTTGATATAATATATTTATAAGGTGCATTAGGTGTAGCGGGAAAACCATGTCCTTCATAATATTACAAATTGTTTGATGGTGTGCACAATCGAATGCTGTGGTGTAGTCAATAAAGCATGTGTAGATGTCGACACTAAACTCTCTACATTTCTCTATGATGTTACGCATATTGAAAATATGGTCTCTTGTGCTTATACCCTGTCTGAAACCTGCCGTTGCTTCATTTAAATCTTCTTCCAGCTTATGTTGTAGTATTTTCATGATGTTACCAAGTAGTATTTTGCTGGTGTGACTGATCAGTGCAATGTTTCTGTAGTTGGTGCATAGTGTTCGATTTCCCTTCTTCGGTAGCAGTATGTAGACTGATCGTGTCCATTCCTTGGGACAAACTTCACTTTTCCAGATCTTGGTGCAGTGTGCGATAGACGGTGTCATTTCATCAGTTATATTTTCCCACTCTGGAGATTTCCCACTCTGGAGATTTCCCACTCTGGAGATTTCTCTGGTTTCATGCTGCTGTTTATAATGTTAACAATTGGAAATTGATTGTTTGTTAGTTGGTGGGTTTGTCTTCCTAGAGGAAGACACGCCCTTTCAACCTTGGAATGGTTTTCCTGTGGTTACATCAAGACGTATACTGTGGCCTAATGGTCTGGGTTGTCCTGTTAGGGACTGGTGGTTTGACCCGTGGTCCGGTCGGCGTGTCCTGAGAGGGACAAAATATTGGGGGAATAGAAATGGATAAAGGCCTAAAATGGACTTTGTTTAACTGTTGCTTTAGGTCTTGTAGTCCTAAAAAGGACTTTGTTTAGCTGTTGCTTTAGGTCTTGTAGTCCTAAAAAGGACTTTGTTTAGCTGTTGCTTTAGGTCTTGTAGTCCTAAAAAGGACTTTGTTTAGCTGTTGCTTTAGGTCTTGTAGTCCTAAAAAGGACTTTGTTTAACTGTTGCTTTAGGTCTTAAGCTTGTGGTCTTAGTTCTCCTTGACATGATTGTTTATAGATCTTCTGGTGCATCTTTGACATCCTAAGATTTGGGTGGTCTTGTTACACCTATGGAGACATTTTTATGTTTTTTCCCTAATGTTTTTTCCCTTAAGTTTTTGTTTTCCTTTTTTTTTTAAATTAAATTATGTATACATACAACTTATAAAATTAAAAATGTATAGTATGATTTCAATGTTTATATATAACAATTGGAAAAGGAGGGGGACGGTCTGAAATAGTTGACAAATGTTAATAAGTAGGAGGGGTGGAGGTTTGATAAAAGTTGACGTTAATAATATTGTTCTTTACACCAAATAATTCGTTTGAAATGCAGTCTTTTCGCACTTATTCTGCTAACAACATTGGTGTCGTGTTACATTTTCAGATCATAATTATGCAGGAGAGGTGAGTCCCTGAATTCGTGACATTTTTGAAATGGAGGGGAGTAAAAATTGGGCACAACGTTATTGACGTAATTTATGGACAATTATATGAGAATATACAACTTTTGGCTACTTTTTACTTAAAATTTGGCCCTAAATAGCTTCAAATATTCGGCAACCATATATATATATATATATATATATATATATATATATATATATATATATATATATATATATATATATATTACTGTTTGCTGTGGAAATTCTTGAATATAATTTCCCCTTGAGGCTAATTTGAGGATACATTATGCGGTACAGAGTTTTATGTAGATATGTAGTGAATATTGCTTGTTTGTTGTTTTTTCTTCGGTGAAATGAAATGTGTTAGTTGATGTGTAGTGTGTGTTATCTGTGTTCGGGGGAAATGTGTATACAGATTATTGTATATTATAGTCAGGAAGATAGTGATAGTAATGGTTGAGTATACAGATGGAATTGGTAGATGGGTCTTTTGTGAATTGGCTGGGTTGAATAATCTATCTATCTGTCTGTCTGCCTGCCCTGCAATACCCCGCCTGTCCGTCCGTGTCTGCCTGCCCTGTCTGTCTGTCTGGTCTTGTCTGTCTGTCTATGTATCTGTCTATTCACTAGACCCTTTATTGCCTTTCAGTGTCAAGGCTAGGAGAGTTTTCAGAAGATGGCCCTCTTGTGTGCTCAGTATATTGTGGAAACTGTCGCCTCTTTTATTTCGGTGGTCCATCGTTTTCGTGGACGGTATCTAGGTCTGCCTTCACTGTATCTGTGTAGCATAGCTTTCTGTGGTATGCTGTCTGATGGTAGTGTGCAAACCATGTGATCTGTTGTCTCTTAATATATTCCAAGATAGTGGCGGTGCCAGTTCTTTGTCTAATGTCCTCATAACTCACTCTGTCTCTTAGCGATATTCCTAGGATTCTTCGTAAGCATGCCATTTCAGCTGTCACAAGCTTACAGTTGACATGTGCTGTCGTTGTCCATGTTTGGCATTTGTAGCAAAGCATTGTCATAATAATCGTTTTGAATAGTGTTATTGTCTACTGTTTATTGTCTGTACCCAGGTGAATGATGATTGATCGTATCTGCACTTGCCGTTAAGCTTAGGGGTGGGAGCTTAATCTGTCGTTCCAAAATAGTGTTATTTGGGTGTTTAAATATACATTTTTGTTTCTGAAGATTGGTGTCATTTGCCCTAGGACTTGGTATGCTTTACTACATCTATTGCGTATTTATTTGCTGTTCTTGCTGTCTGATGTTATATTACTTTTTAGGTAGATGAATTATGTCGCTTGTTCAAGTCTGTTGTTTCCAATATATATATTGGTTCTTCCTATCTTCGTTACTTCGGTCTTTTCTATATTTATCTTCATGTTAAAGGTATGGTTTGTCTTTGTAGTTCTTCTTCTGATGATGCTACAAGTGTTTGGTCGTCTGCAAATAGCAATTCGTTTTAAAAGTTATCCTTAAAATTGTTTTCTTCCGTTGTCTTTGCTACTTTGCAGATGTGATCTATGTATGTTATGAACAATGGGGGGGGGGGGGTAATAAATAGTAGACATCCCTGTTTCAGTCCCGAGTGAATTTGGAAGTTTTCGGATGTACCTCTGCTCGCTCTTACTGAGCATTGACTATTGGCGTATATGCTCTGACATAGGCTTATCAGATGTTCGGCAACGCCATATGTCTGTAGTATTGTACTCTATCCACTCTGTCAAAAGCTTTCTCTTGGTCTACGAAAGTCAAATATAAGTCTTAGTTTACGTTCTATCGCTCTTACTGAAAGTTGTTTGATGGCGAAGATTGCATCTGTACTGCTTTTATTTTTCTGAAAGCCTAATTGTGTGTTGTTGAGCTGTGGTTCTATATGTGCGCGCATCCTTCTCTCTAGTAACTTGCTAAAGATTTTTTCTATGTGGTTTAAGAGCGATATGCCTCTATACTTAGTGCAGTTCCTCTTACTGCCTTTTTTCCAGATGGGAACAATCACCGCTGCATTCCACTTCTGTGGTGTCTTTTGTGTCTTCCGTATCACATTGAACAGTCTGTGTAGCCACTTTATACCTGTCACTGTTATAATTTGTATTAGTTCTAAAGGCATGTCGTCTATTCCTGGTGCTGTGTTATTTGGTGCATGTTTAACCATGAGTTAGACCCTTTATATATCCCCACCGAAGACGGATGTGTCGCGCCAATGACGCAAATAAAACAGTTCACACAACGCATTTCCATTCTCTATACTACATCCTGCTGGAAATATAGTAAGACCATTGTACTGCTACAAGAGAGAACCAGCGGGAGTTTGAAAATGAAAGCTGAAGAAGAAATATATAGCCTCATCTTATAGGTATCAATTCTGTCTTCTAGTTGTCTGTACAAAAGAACATTCATGTTATGTACAAAAGAACATATGTGTTTTGAATCTTACATTAATGTAGAATAGAGGTAGAAATTTATACTTCTCATTTTTAGTTCATTATAGTGATTTGTTAGTGATTTGTTAGTGATTTGTTAGAAATGTGGTTAGTGATTTTTGAGTGATTGTTAGTATTTTTTGAGTGATTTGTTAGTGGGTTTTTGAGTGTTTTTTTGAGTGATTTGTTAGTGATGTGTTAGTGATTTTTGAGTGATTTGTTAGTGATTTATAAGTAATTTGTTAGTGATTTTTGAGTAATGTGTTAGTCATTTGTTAGTGATTTGTTAGTGATGTTTGAGTGATTTTTGTGTGATTTGTTAGTGATGTGTTAGTGATTTTGAGTGATCTGTTAGTGATTTATAAGTGATTTGTTAGTGATTTTTGAGTAATGTGTTAGTCATTTGTTAGTGATTTGTTAGTGATGTCTGAGTGATTTTTGTGTGATTTGTTAGTGATTTTTGAGTGATCTGTTAGCGATTTGAAAAGAGTTTTGATATTAGCAATTTCCTCACGACATTGAAACAAGTATATTTGTGGTAGCGTATCATATTCAGGTCTTAGTTATCAACCCAGCATTTTTTGGCTGTAGTGATTCTCTAAGAAATATAAATATGTATTCTAATAGTTTGCATTTGCTTTCTGAACGGTACGGTTGCACAATTGTCTGTGGCAAGATTCGAACCCGGTTCCTATGCCGTCATAAACGCCCTTTGTACCACGTCACCACAAAACAGGGCAAAACAACTCTTAGCCATTTATATTCTAATTTTAAGTTGTTTTCCTTCTAGTTTACGTTTAATATAACATTCTACCCTAATTTCACACAACTCGTATTTGTTGTATTATGGAACATGCTCGTATTTGTTGTATTATAGAACATGCTCGTATTTGTTGTATTATGGAACATGCTCGTATTTGTTGTATTATAGAACATGCTTGTATTTGTTGTATTATAGAACATGCTCGTATTTGTTGTATTATAGAACATGCTTAACAGAAAGCATTGACAACTTTTACTTCTCAAAGTAGATACTAAATGAAGAATTCTACACAGCCTTGAAAGTACAAAAATTCGCTTGCTAATGATCGCCTCTCTGTCGTGCCGTGTTTCTGTTTACATTCGCTGACTGAAGACATTCTGATATTAGCAAGAAGTAGTACGCACGATGTGGGCTCATGCAGCTCACGAGCTGAACTATGACCTCAGAACGGAGAGTAAACAAGACAGAAAACTGAAGGAATTTGCCTTCTTAAAGATCGCGGAGGAATGCTAAATGCCCAGTTTCACTGACCTTGGCATTAAGAGCTATTTGTAAATATAGATTAGTAGATAGAAGATTTGTCGTCATATTTTTACATTGATGAAAATTATGAATAATTTAGGAGGTGTTTAGAGTAACAGCAACAAAAACAACGACTGCAGTACCAGCAACACCAATATTCATAGCAACAGTAACAACAATAGTAGCAAAAACAACATCCATAACAACAGTAATAACAATAGCAGTTACAACAACATCAATACCAACAGAAGTAATAACAGCAGCAACACAAATATCAACATCAATAACAACATTAGCAACAACATCAATAACAACAGTAGTAACATAAATATCAACATCAATAACAACATTAGCAACAACATCAATAACAACAGCAGCAACACAAATATCAACATCAATAACAACATTAGCAACAACATCAATAACATCAGTAGTAACAAAAATATCAACATCAATAACAACATTAGCAACAACATCAATAACAACAGCAGCAGCAAAAATATCAACATCAATTACAACATCAATAACAACATTAACAACATCAATAACAGCAGTAGCAAAAACATCAACATCAATAACAACAGGAATAACAGCAACATCAACCGTAATAACAACAGCAGTAACAGCAACATAAACAGACAGCAGTAGCAGCAACATAAACAGCAATAACAACAGCAGTAACAACATCAATAACAACAGCAGAAACAAAATAACACGTGTCGGCAGTTATAGAAGATTGTCATGTGACATATTCTTTTCAAAACGTAGCCTTCCTTATGAATCTCCTGAAATCTCCGCGGTCTCTGACAAGTTTTCCCGCTTCCTCTAGCGACACGTGCATGCATTCCTGAATATCTCTTGTCCAACAATGTCTTGGTCTGCCTCTGTCTCCACTGCCTTCTATCGCCCCCTCCAACAAAACTCTTTCCATGCACTCATGTCTCTTCACATGGACGAAAAAACCCAACCTCCTTCTTAATCTGGTGTTTAAAAGCCAGCCTCCTTATATAACATTATACAATTTGTCCTATTTAAATTACTATATCTAGTTTTATCTTTAACATTTCTTCTTAGTTTCTTGTACGTTTCTTATACGACTTTCACAGTCAATTCATTTGGCACATGATAATACGTTCTGTAAACGTTAGTACTTCGTTTGATTGTATGACCTCGGAAGCTAGGGAAGAAGACTTAATTCTAGAGTAGAACTAACACATTTGAAACCAGTTGATAGATATATTCTTGCTCTCTACACGATACATTTCATCATCAACAAGTCTAAAAAATATTTAACTAATCAAAATTTCTCAACAAAGATGTACAACATCAGACAGAGTAAATGTACACCACATATTACTCACATATAAAGTCTTAGTTTGTACAGAAATATAAAAGGAAGGAGTGATACAACGTCTCCCCTTATTCACAAAATTCTTATTTAAAAAATGTCTCTAGTCAATAATTATTTCCTAATTAGATTCGCTCGGTCCCATCGGGACCCCTCGTGACAAAATTTATTGGGTTGTTTATCCTGCTATGCCTCACGTTGCCAGTGTGCTTGCCAACCCGACTCACCGTATGGCAACAAAAGCGAGTATGACATCATACAATCAATAATCAATGTATCGAATTCAGTCCATAACCAATATTTTATGAATGAATAAATGCGAGTTTCGCGTTGAAAGGGTGGTTCGACATCTTCATTGAATAAAACCGTTGATGTTGGTTCATAATAGCAAAATTGATCAGATTGACGAATGCGCTTTATAATAAATTTCTATACAACAATGGCGTCTTCTTTGAGCCGTGCGGGGGAAAATTCCTTCTAGACACAAATCGTTTTGATTGGATGTCGCACGGTATTCCGTGGCGTAAATGCAATATTTATAGAGCGTTCAGGAGAGAATGACAGAACACGGCTATTATATTATAGATAATTCATTGGTTTTTCAAAATGGCTACCCTTGATTGACAGTCTTTTAGTATAAGTTCTTCCTATTTGAACGAGTTGCACGATGAATAAGTTCGATAGTCATTTAATAGGATGAATCCCCGCGTGTCCTGAAATTCACGACCTGTGAGGATTCTAACGAAGTGTCTACAGTTCTAATAGTTTAATATAATACTCGCAGGCTACAAAGTCTGTTGACGTTCTACGATGACAAGGTCAGCATAGCAAAAGTACGGTTCTCGACAGTAAATAGACCAGTCATACAAGAAGTGTGTTGACGTTCTCACTATGGAAGGAAAGCGTTAGTCACTCCCCTTTCATAAGACAGGAAACTATCAATTTGGTCAACATTAATCTTATTAGTCATTCAAAAAGAGTGCGTTTAACTACCTCGAACTCGACCTCTCCATTGGTTCATCTAACGTCAATCAATTTGCAACGTCATAATAAGATTCCTTCTAAATGTTTTATATGGTACTACTTGGTTTGTGATTGGTTCAGTTCTGTTGATAACATATCAATCATAATCAAGTCATTCCATCCAATTCATAAGACATAATCTTCTTCTTCTGCGTTCGTTCTCAAACTTCTGCAGATTGTAGGATAGCAGGATGTAGTCCGGAGAACGGAATGAGTTGTGTCATGGTTTACAGCATTGCTGCGATTTACAGCATTGCCTTTCGGTATGATACATCCGACTTCAGCATGGATTTGGGTCACTGACCCTATATGGGATGGGACAGCCAAATCCATTCCATAACCTTCTTAGTCGCCTTTTACGATATGCGTGGAAGCTAAACAGTGTTGCTATTCTTTGCCCCCCTTTCGGGCCCTGGCAACACAAGGGCGATAAGACATAATTATACACAATATTTGTTTCGCAATATCTCTAAATTTCTATGTACTTCACAGTTTTAGTTATTATAAACAACGTGTAGTTCAAGTGGAAAGCTGATTGGTTGATGTTTCTGTTTCTCTACACGTCATTGGAAATTTTATTGGAAGTTTTTGAATTAATTTCCCACAATAATTGTCTCTCCACCTCTGTCATAAATTTTCAATTAATTGAACAACATTTCGGTGTCTCTAAAAGGGTCTGTGTTGATCACGTAAAAAATAGTGTCAAGGAAATCCATGATCGGCAGCCGCAACTAAATTTTCGCTAAATTAAGTAGGTTCCCCATTCATGACTTTCAGTTGGTTACTATTAATATACATGGAATCGCCTTGGCTATTTTTGGCATGTGATTCCAAGTATATCAATCAATCAATAAGCCCGTAACCCTTCAGCGTCGTAGGGGTACTACATTGGATGCTTCAGCATACAGAGTCCTCCAGCGAATTATATCCTCAGCGATGCGAATGAGTGTGGAAATATCTTGCCCTGTCCATTCCTTAATGTTGTCTGTCCATGCCTTTATTTGTCCTCTGCTTCTTCTACCCTCGACAGTTCCCTGCAGTATTGTTTTTGACAAGGAATCGTGCCTGCATACATGTCCAAACCATGCTAGTTTTCGCTGTTTCACTATTGAAAGCAATGGCTCCTGAACACCTGCACACATCTCTACTTTATTTCTTCACGTCACACTTGATATACTTCATCCAAGTATATAAATAATAACAAATTGAAAACAAAACAGAAAGAAGAGCCAAGGGTAGACCTAGAGTACGCTGGATCGACAACATCAAAGACACATTACACGAACACCAAATAGCATTATCTGAAGCTGCCAGAAAATCGAAGAACATTGTATCTCCCTCGACACCCGTAAAAGGTAAAAGAGGAAGGAAAGAAGAAGAAGAAGAAAAGAAAACTATTATCAAAACACATCACGAATGGGGCCCAACTTAATTTATCGAACAGGTCTTTTACATTTCCGATCAGTCACGGATGATCTATAGATAGATTAAACTGTATTAATTTTAGGGACAGTGACATTAAAAAAGGTTGGACATTAGGTCCTGGATAAATTTGAGAAAATGTGCATGATTTATAGAGGGGTGCATGATTTATAGAGGGGTGCATGATTTATAGAGGGGTGTTTATAATTTACATCAACAATTACGGGCATGGGTCTGAAAAATTAGACATTTGTGACAATGGAGGGAGGAGGAGGGGGGGGGGGGTTGACTTAACAAAAAGTTGACATCAGCAATATTGGTTTTGTGCATCAATTCAATTTGTTTGAATTTGGACCTTTTTTTCCCTGAAATATGAAGCAACTCCTGCTTTAGTACTTTTTTTTCTACCAACAGTTACTTTACAGGGGGTTGGGTAGGGGATTTTTCTACCAACAGTTACTTTACAGGGGGTTGGGGTAGGGGGTTTTTTCTACCAACAGTTACTTTACAGGGGGTTGGGGTAGGGGGTTTTTCTACCAAAAGTTACTTTACAGGGGGTTGGGGTAGGGGGTTTATTCTACCAACAGTTACTTTACAGGGGGTTGGGGTAGGGGGTTTTTCTACCAACAGTTACTTTACAGGGGGTTGGGGTAGGGGGTTATTCTACCAACAGTTACTTTACAGGGGGTTGGGGGTAGGGGGATTTTTCTACCAACAGTTACTTTACAGGGGGTTGGGGTAGGGGGGTATTTCTGCAAACAGTTACTTTACAGGGGGTTGGGGTAGGGTTTTTTTCTACCAACAGTTACTTTACAGGGGGTTGGGGTAGGGTTTTTTTCTACCAACAGTTACTTTACAGGGGGTTGGGGTAGGGGGGTTTTCTACTAACAGTTACTTTACAGGGGGTTGGTGTATGGGGGTTTTTCTACCAAGTTACTTTACAGGGGGTTGGGGTAGGGGGGTTTTTATTACCAACAGTTACTTTACAAGGGGGTTGGGTATGGGGTTTTTTCTACCAACAGTTACTTTACAGGGGGTTGGGGTAGGGTTCATTTCTACCAACAGTTACTTTACAGGGGGTTGGGGTAGGTTTTTTTTCTACCAACAGTTACTTTACAGGGGGTTGGGGTAGGGTTTTTTTCTACCAACAGTTACTTTACAGGGGTTTGGGGTAGGGGGTTTTTTCTACCAACAGTTACTTTACAGGAGTTGGGGTAGGGGGTTTTTCTACCAACAGTTACTTTACAGGGGGTTGGGGTAGGGTTTTTTTTCTACCAACAGTTACTTTACAGGGGTTGGGGTAGGGTTTTTTTCTACCAACAGTTACTTTACAGGGGGTTGGGGTAGGGGTTTTTTCTACCAACAGTTACTTTACAGGGGGTTGGGGTAGGGGGGTTTTTCTACCAACAGTTACTTTACAAGGGTTGGGGTAGGGGGGTTTTTCTTTGGACATAATTAATTAGAGGATCTCCGAATTGTTGACAAAGAAGCGCAGGGTGGGTGGGTGGTGGTAAATAAGTGGCAAAAAACTAAAAACTTCTGAGTAAAGTTATGGACAGTCATGTGAAAGTTATGTGAACTTTTCAACTAAAAGAATACATGTTATGTTGCACATCTTGCTCTCTCTCTCTCTCTATGTGAATACTTCAACTAAAAGACTACATGTGATGTTACACATCTTTCTCTCTCTCTCTCTCTCTATGTGAACACTTCAACTAAAAGACTACATGTGATGTTACACATCTTTCTCTCTCTCTATGTGTGAATACTTCAACTAAAAGACTACATGTGATGTTACACATCTTTCTCTATCTCTCTCTA